>JASCZW010003096.1:2500-107374 GCA_034211315.2 Aedes japonicus
GTTTTGTAGATTTTAAAACAAATTGTAACCTAATGCTGTTTTCAGGATTCTTTCAACCAGTAGTAAATAATTTGGTTGAATGTCTGAAATGTCTTGAAAACCCAAGTAACAATTCAAATGCAAATTGGCTTTATTCATGTTTTATGGTAGTTGTATCAAAGCATTATGGAGTTCTTTTGGTATTATTGGGGTGTTTTCCAAGTTGAGGTGGTTTTAATTGATAAAGAGTTCTTGAGAAAAAATTAAAGAACACTTGATGAAACTTCATTATTAATAAGTGTAATTCACCATTAAGTAATTTTATAAGATACTTGATTCCCCTCCCAAGACATCGTTTCGCAATTTTCATAAAACCTGATAAAAGCTTTAAAAAAGTGTTATGACATTCTTCTTTAAGATGAAAGGATCTTGGAAATGCTGCCATAAAACGCTCTTAGAACAATTTGATTTTAAGTAAGAGCAAATAGTCTTACGAAAGAACATTGTGTGAAAAATAAACAAACTGTTACAATGGATGCCCATGGGAGGAAGAAATTAAAAACTAGTGAATCGTTCAAGCGGAAATTCAGTCGTGCATTTCAGTTCAACAGGCTACACGATATTTTTACGCGTTGCAAGTAAAAACTGGCATATCAAGCTGAATAATGCATTAGGTCCTAAGTAGCATTGGGAGACTCTCTTCGTCGACTTTCTCTTTATGTTCCTACGGCTATGTAAAAACATGTTCAAGTATTTTCAACACACAGTACGGTAATATGGAGTGTTATTAAGGATCCAATACGTCAAAAACATTAGAAAATCGTTTTATAGGCAAACCATTAACCAAACAGAAGAAGAAGGAGTCGACGAAAAGATTCTGTAAATGATGCTTAGGACCTAATGCATTGTTCAGCTTGATATCATCTGAGCCAAAATGGATTTTTCTCATGGTATAGATCATCGCGTTAAACCGTAAAATCTATAAATTATACGCTGGAATAATGAATAAGAACAATAATTGTGCATAGGCACTTTTGATTTGAACGTTCATGTTTTCTTTGTTTATGATGTGTCTTCTCCACACTAATTTTAAGGCTATTTTACGACAGACTTGTTTACCTTGAGGAATTCAAATAGGTTTTATTCAAGCGTAATTCATATTTTTCAAGAATAGAACTAATAAGGATGAACTTATCGCTCTGCTCAAAAAATCATGTGAGTCTTTTGCAATGCTTGGGATGCTTGGGCAAAAAATTGGGATGCTTGGCAAAAAATTGTGTGCTTGTTTCAAAGTACTACCTCACAATGCCCTCCGCTCAATTTCAAAAACTACTTCTATTCAATTTTCACAGCCTGCCGAGCGCTAACGGAACTATCAATACTTTCTCCTAACAACTTTGTTCTAGCACAAAAAAAGTGCTGTCTACTCCTAGAGCCTCATGGTGACGAGAAATTATTTCCTTCGCAAACAACATCATCAAGAAATATAAGTTTTATTTGCGCTTTAGGGTTGGTTCAGAAAAAAACATTGAAAAAATGGCGAGCGTGGCTATTTTGAATTCCCTCGGAATGCTGGAAAGCCATTTGCAAATGCATATTCAATGCTACGAATGATTTCTGCTGTTTAAAATACACTTTGAACCTTAAAAGTTATTCAATATCTAACAATTTATCAGCCTTGTCATTTAATTGTTGAATTTGCAAGTATTAATTATTTTTAAAGTAAATAATTGGTCCAGCAATAATTCCATTCCATTGAAATTTTCAAACTTTATTCTTATAAAACATCAATAAACTGAACGTCGCAACAGCTTATCGATCGCAGGCAAAAAACTCATGCATTTATGGTCAATTTTACAATGAATTTACATACTTTAGGAAAAGAAACATCAAATGTAAATCGATTTTTTTTCTTTAATTGCTTTCACTTAACTATAAGCAAAAAAAATCCAACGAATCCAAAAATAGAATCTTCGAAACATATATAAGACTTAATGGAAGTGATCTTAAAGAAGAAAATAATAAAACGATCCAAACTTGTAGTGATTCTATCATAGTTTTAAGCATGTCTTGAATGTCATTACAAGTATGTACCGATAGAACAATAAAGTTTTAAACGAACCTTGGGAAATAGTCTTGAGAATGGACTTTTTTAGAACTTTTGAGGGTTTTATGGCTGTTTTACCGATGTTATGTTGAATATCTAGTTTTATGCGTGGTTTTATCAAATGAGTCTTGAAAACTTCTTCTGTACCTTAAAATTGAATTTGTTACTTGAGTGGTTTGGGCTCACTAGTTTTTACGCATTGAGGATGTATGCTTTTGAGGATGGATGTATTGAAAGCTTATGCTGTTTTCGGGATTTATTGGATCCATTGATTAATATATGTAAATGTTATCAGAGCGCTTTATATTTCATATGCAAATCTGATCAAATTGTTGTTCAATATTGAATCATCATAAAGATTAAACATCCAGCCCGAACAATACCTCTTAACTCATTCATATTTTTTTTTAATAAAAACCATTTCCATTTAATCCATGTCTTGCCTGCGCCGAATCGATCCGACCATTTCCCACTGTTCTCAAATTCTGGCACTTTTCCTCACCGCCGTCGCATCAACCATAGGGGTGAAAATGACGTCGTTCATAAATTGAGCTAATTTAATTTGGTCGCACTCGACCCTTTTAATCAAGGGACCGGTCGTCGTTCACCGAGTAGTGGAGGTACCTCGTTACAGTGCAAATATTCATTTATGGCCCCGCGCTCTCACATCACGAGCCTGAAAGGGGTTCACTTTTGATGATGACTTGTAGCATATTTTTCCGTCGTCTGTGGGTGACATTGCAGCAACAGCCACCGAGAACAGTCCGCGATCGCTTCGGGGTGAAACGTGAGAAAGTCAGTCCAGCCGATGACGAACTGTTGCTGTAATTGTTCCTCTCCCGGCGAGACCTTGTTTGGTGCAAATAAGTCAATTTGAGTCACATTCCTTCGTTTTCCTCTCAATTAAACGCAGTCGGAAATTTTCATTCGCCGTATACAACTCCCAGATGCATTGGTGGACTGAATCGAAAGCCATTATTTATCGCTGTAGAGCAGCCAATTTTGGCGCAGTTTATCATTGCAAAATGGTAGGTGACGGGTTTGCCATTTCGAAATCGAGAAACATTCAACAGCATTGTAAACAAAATTGCTTGCATTGCTTTTACCGGGAATGTGCACGTAACAGGTGATTCCGTCGGACGTGTTGGACAGTGCCATAATGGGGGCCGGACCGGACTTCGTTAGCATTAATTAACAATAAATTTGTCAAAACATGACCGATTACACGGGTTGGACTCCCCGCTACTGGGAGTGCAGAGTTTGATTGCTTCGTTTCGTTCGCTTCCAGTAGAGATGGTTCGGAAGGGAAGCCGAGAGTCCAAGGAAAACTGAGTGCAAATTTATGATTATGAGTTCCTCGTTTGTTCCGGAGGCGATACATGACGGAATATTTGCAGATTGGAACAAGGAAGAAGCAGAGAACTGATTTTTACAGTATGAAGATGAAGTTGGAATGCTTGAATCAATATTATCACAATAATAATGAATCTAGGATCGTATGGCAAAGGAATTGGTCTCTCGGGGTCGTGCAAAATTTGAATCCTTCCTGGACACAACGTACAAAACGCACCGTTTAAGCAACATCGTGAATAACTTGGGAATGGAAGCTGTAACTTAAGAATAAGTTATTGCGTATGTCCCATTACGATGTTTTCGTTGTAGATCAAATGTGATTTAAATTGAAAACGGTGAATATTCATGATTTTTTAAAGATTTTGCAATTTGATCCCGAAACGACATCGGGATAAAACGCCTGTATAGTTGCTCAATATGATCCCCAAAATTGGGGTAAGACGCATTATAATAATATAACACTGGGATTGATGCACCACATTATTGGGATAGCATGCACCGCTTGTAAAAAGTAAAAACACGGCATTGAAAAGTTTCTCTCTAAGGGTTTAAAGTTGAAACATATCGCCACGGTCACTTAGCTCTGTTAGAAGTCAAGCAGGCTATGGGTATATATTAAAGACATTGCGCAAAACGTTGTGATATGTTGCCAACTCCTTATTATATACACGGTTAGAAAAAAGTACCCAAAGGAGCAGGAGGAAGAAGCAAGTTGGGTATAGTTATGTTTAGCTACCATAGGGTTCAAATTACTTACTTTTGGGTCGAATTGTACAAGAAGAAAGTTATTTATACCCAACGTTGGCTTCATACACTTAATTGCTCCACTGGGTATTTTTTCTAAGCGTATGATGTCATACTGTAACGTCCACGGTGCATACTGTCCCAGTTTCAGTTTTGCATGGTTTTTCTCAATATTCTGAAAATACGTGGAATCACATTCGAGTGGTGAGCGTTCAGCGAGTTGGACGTCTATCTCTGGCAGGCCAGTGGAGAAGAACAACAGTGTTTTGCAGTGGCAAAAATGTGTGTTTTCCAGTCGTTCTTATTAATGGAAAAAGTGGAGAAACAATAGTTATAAGTGCACTTGCAATATGTGAAAGAAGTGAAGGTGGAAAACGAATCCGAAATTTTGTATTGCGTGGAAAACCGATTCGCCAAATTAGGAACAGTTTGTTTCTTGCTCGTATCGTACAGGTCGGTAGTCTTAGAAACCGAAAAAAATGAGTACCGGTTAGAGAGCGTGAACAGCCGATAAGCAGGGTTGCCACATTATTTTTCGTTCCCATCTTTATTTTTTGCTAAAAAAATCTTGTTTGTCTGTGTTGAACTGCAAAAAATCTTGGTAATAATCTTTACTTCAAACTACAACTTTACTACTTTTGTGTTGTAAAAGACAGATCAGTATAAGAGGGATTTATTTTCACTCGTGATAATGAATCATGAGGTGTTGATAGTCATTACTAAAAGTTCCAGGATAGGTGAACAAAACCGGAACGGATTCAACAATATATGATTGTTATGATGCGGGCACAGATATTTGTTGAATTTAAAATTTAGTTGTGTTGTTAATATTAGCTGGCCAACTTAACCTTTCCTTTTTTATTCTGTAATCGGTGCCATCGATCTGGAACAGTTTCTTAGTTGCGCAAAATATGTATAGGTTTCCACACTGCAAGATTATATTAAAGATATCAAAAAATCACGTTCAAAATAGCTATGCCTCGAAAAGCACAAATAACTATCGAGAACATTATTCAAACTTCCCGAAATTCCTGTGCATAAATGCATAAAAATATTTCTAAATTAAAAGAACAGTATTTTTCAGACATCACTGCATATAATTCTGCCGAAATTTGTGGAGCAAACTCCTGCGGAACTCTGGAAAAAAAAACTTCTTTAGCAGAATGCATGAAGAAATTATAGAAGTAATATCTGAAGAACTATATTTAAAATCCTCACAGACATCCTAGAAAAAAATTTAAACATAATTCTACAGAAACCTACTGCGGAGTTTTTGAAGTTTAAATTAAATATATTATATGTAATTATGGAATTCATGCAAAAATTTCTTATTTTAAGATTTCTTCAACAAACCAGGATTTTCTCCAAAAATTACTTCAGTAATAACCGTAGAGTTTTGTTCTTTCAGGCGTCCTCCAGGGATTCCATTAGAGTCACAAAACTTCACAAAATCTAAGATTCCTCCAAACATTTCATGACAAGAAAGTTTAGAAAAACTGTCGATGCAATGGCAAACGAATCCCTGAAGGAATGCCTACAAACTTTACATTCAGATCGGTGGCCCGATTTGATCTTGCTATTAAGTGGAGCTACATCCAAGCCAAGGGCGTGAAGGCTACCCCACATACATACATACATATACAATTGTTAGCTCAATATATTTGTGATTCTCTCAGGACAACGAAACCAACCATCACTAAGTAACCAGTGATTGTTCAATAAACAGCCTTTTAATTCAACTTCAATTGATGTTTAGTTAAATCTATTTTTTTAGTCTAATCTTACATACATTTCCTACTCCTAAAAGTTGAAAAAGTGACCAAAGAACGTATCAAGCCAATATTGTAAGTGATGCAACTATATCGTCTTATTTTGTTTATTATCTCAAGTTGGAGTTATTCTCTTCTCATATCTTGATAGTCCGGCTCGTTTAAGGTACAGTGCACAGCAAAATCACGCCAGAGAAAAACTCACAGTTCAAATTTATATCAATTTATTTTCGCATCAGAGAATGTTGATCATAACAAGCGATGAATTGCCACTTCCACTTCACGGTTGCCCAATATCCTTTGATTTGTTGAAGTTCTGGGTTGTTTGGATTGCAGGCCTTTGGAACAATATTGGCATTGTTTTCCGCAAACTATTCCTGAGCAACTGTTCCGTAATAAAAAGATGCCAAATCAGGCCAAAACAACTCAGAACCTATGTGTTTTTGAATGAAAGGTAGCAACTGTTTCTTGAGGCACTCTTCGACGTACACTTGCTGATTTATTGTAGTTATGAAGAGTTTGCTCTTCAATCCACAACTTCATATAACTTGGAACACCATATACTTTTTTAGCGAATTTCAACAATTTTTTGACTTGTTGACGTTGGTATGTTCTAATGCGGTACACAAATCAAGACTAGAATGCTTCTTGAAGTCTGCTTTGGTATTTGTTTCATCGGCCATTACGGTGCATCCAAATTTTGTCAGCATTCTGTCGTAAAAGTTACGTGGTACTGTTGTTTTTGTACTTGTTTCTTGCTTCTAGTTCTGATTTGATGCAATGCCAGAAGAATCTCGAAGAAATGCCTACAAATGTCTTAAGAATACTTAGAAAAAAACAAGAAGGAATATCTAAAGGAATGTCTGAGAATATTTGAGCAATTCTATAAAATTTTCTTCAAAAATTATCTCCAAATAGTCATGGAGAAATCATTTGGGAGCGCACACACAAACTGAATTTCAAACCGTCATCTGTCACTGTAGTGTCAGAGTCAATTGTTTTATTTTACTTCATGGGCCACACTGAAAGTAGTATTGATATAAAGTTGTATCCTGGACACTGTACTCATATTTCGTATTTGAGGTTTTCGAGTGGACAAGCAATTCCCAAAAATCTTAAAAATCTTGGTATTTCTCAAAAATCTGTAATCTTTACGTACAGATATCTGTATGAAAAGATTGAAAAAAATCTGTGTCAATCAAGATAAATCTGTGCATGTGGCAACCCTGCCGATAAGAACAAACACCACTCACGGTAGTGTCAAAAATGAGAAGAGCTCAAGAGAGAAGAATCCGAAAATCTCTTGGTCGGAGGAAGGATGATTTGCCATAATGGAAGTGGAATGTTTCCCCTCTGACGTGAATCGGATCGGTATCAGAAGAAACGAAAGAAGAGAGAGTCAGTTTGTGAGAGTGTCAGTTGGTGAACAAAATGGAGAACAAATAGCGATAGCAAAAGTGCGGAGTAGGGGTGCCTAGATAAGGGGCATCTGAGCTCAAAACAAACAGGAAAGGACTGATAAATGAATAGTTGGAGAAGCGCCAGAAGGCGCGAGATACTTCTAGAGCCTCTATTTCACCAAATTATTCAATCATAATTCTGGGAGGATAATCATGCATTGCTGTTTTAGCATAGAGCCATATGATAAACATTGAAGGCTTAATTGGGGTTTCAGCTTTTCCAGGACTATTTAGATATTGATACACACCTGATTATTTAGTTTTAAGAAACAAACCAGTGAATGTCAGATATATTTTGTACACACGTATGATACATTTTTTTACATACATTAGATACAGTTAATAATAAAGGGTAAACACGTAGATTTTCTTACAGAGGTCTGTAAGGATTTATCAAGTTCTCGACAGCTGGGCGTTCGGTGGTCCGGTTTAGCAGGTTTCGGCGAAATTATGCAGTTATTCATCAAAAAATTACCGGATTTCGGTAGAGTTTTACCGAAACCCGTGGAATCGGATTACCGTAGTTCGAGAGCTTGGTGAGATTGTGCAGATTTCTGTAAGATTATCTGAGTGTGTTAGATGGTGCCAGGCGAAGTATCGGCTGGATGTGGTTTCGTGGTTATCTGACCCAAGTCATGGATGACAATTATACCTTCCTTGATGGATATTATCAGACCGAGATCAGCGAAAGTCCAATTGTTTTCCGAAAGGGTAACCATATTTTAAACAAATCACTATAGACAGTTCCAGAAAGTATAAGCACACTTTCAAAATAACAAAGAAGTCATGTTTTTTTTTTAGTTTCAATAATTTTATTTGGCAAATCATATTTGTATTTGTGTTTT
Organism: Aedes japonicus; assembly: GCA_034211315.2. NCBI lineage: Eukaryota > Metazoa > Arthropoda > Insecta > Diptera > Culicidae > Aedes > Aedes japonicus. The sequence continues at coordinate 10,758 of JASCZW010003096.1, forward strand.
ATATGATATTTTACTCGCATTTAATCAAAATATTTAATCAAGACACCTAATTTTTCCTCAAACATGACCCATTAGCTTCTGCATAGTGGTACTTTCCCTCATTTTGACCACTTTTGGCAAATCTTTTTTAAATTTTTGGATGTCGTCCGCTGGTTTTATGAATTTTCGAAGCTTTGCAATGGGTAAAGCCCAAAAACTCCTGATTGGCCGTGCCTCCAGGCAGTTCAGTGGATTCATTTCTTTCGGCTCGAAAGATACATTTTGACTTTTGTACCATTCTAAAGTGTCCTTCCGGGTCCTCCCTCAGCTCAGTCAGTAAATGCGCAGCTACAAAGCAACACCATGCTGGAGGTGGCTGGGTTCGATTCCCGATCTGGTCTAGGAATTTTTCGTTAAGGAAAATCTCTCGTCTCCCTGGGCATAACGTATGCTTGTACTTGCCACTCAATTATACTAATGCAAAAATGGTACCTGGCATCGAAAGCTCTCAATTAATAACTGTGGAAGGGCATCTAGAACACTAAGTTGAGAGCAATGAGCTAATTGTGAAAGCAATAAGCTTGAAATGCTAAAGAAGAAGAAGAAGAAGTGTCCTTTGCGTAATGACATGACGTCAAATCAGGCCAAAACACTACTTGACCTTCGTGCTGCCTGATCATCGGCAATAATCGCTTCTGTAAACATTCCTTAACGTATTTCTGAGTGTTCATCGTCTCCGTTGTGATGTACGGACTAGATGTTTTACCACACTCGCATATTGCCTGCCAAACCATAACCTTCTTACGGAATTTTTCGGTAAAAATTGCCTTTCCCTTTTTCGGAGATGTCTTTGTCTTCGCTTACAGTATAGAATTGTGGCCAGGGAAGCGTTTTGAAATCTAGTTTCACATACGTTTCATCGTCCATTATTATATACCCAGAATTTCTACACAATAATGAATCGTAGAGTTTGCGGGCCCGTGGTTTCACGGACGCGGCCTGTTTTGGGTTCCATTTGGGTTTTTTTCTGCTTTCGGTATGTTTTTAGCCCAAGTCTTTCTTTGGCACGCATGACGTTACTTGACGAGGTCCCTAGTTTTTTTTTTCGCAACATCCCGAACGGAAGTCGCTGGTTTTCGCTTGTAGGCATCCCTGATCTTTTTATCGATATCCGCACTAACACGACCGGATTTCCGACCACTCTTCGGCGCATCTTCAAACGTAAACTGTTCTTTTATTTTTTCGAATAGCAGATCGTACCACTCCGACGCTTACACCCTCTTCCTTGGTCAATTTTCTCAAGGAGAGTCCGCTCACAGTGCACCATTTGTGGACGATACTTTTTCGTTGTTCCGGAGTAAGACCGCGTATTTTGATAGGTAACACAAAACTGAGCACTTTTTTGATGCTATGTCATTCAGAAATGTGCAAAAAAAAAGGACGCAGCCACAACATGTTGAAATATTTCATTTTATTCAAAGGGACCGTTAAAATAAGGTGTGCTTATACTTTCTGGAACAGTCCTTCCAGGTATATTAAATTTTTTGGGTTTTTTTTTGAGAATTGAGAAAAATTGTGCTAAACATTTGGTTGATACCAAAGTAACGTCATCAAAAAAATGTATTGAATATGCAGCTTGAATTTAGAAACGAAGAAAATAAGGGCTGAATGGTGAAAATCGGTTGGAAAATGAGGAAGTTATGCTGGTTTTTGGGAAAAGGGCAGATATTCGGGAAAAAACTGAAATTCGAAAGAAATACACCCATCTTTCTCACTCTCTCTCTCTCTCTCTCACACACACACTCACACACACACACACACACACACACACACACACACACACACAAACGCCGTTTTTTGTCATTCCTTAGAACTATGGGCATATTTTTTTAAATATGTTTATTAAAACTTAAAAATGATTCAAACTTGAGTCGTTTTGGTTTCTCTAACTAGAACCCAACGGTAGTCACCCAGCATTGATTCGTCCCAAAAGCCTTGATATTGTCATTCTATTTGCTCAATTTGTTGGTGGAATCGTTCACCGTACTCATCACTTTTGTCGTCAAGATTCGGGGGGGGAGAAATCCAAATGTGAGTGGAGGAAATGGATTTTCAATCACATGTGCACACCTATAGTAATGAAGAGCAAGGAGTTATAAACTATGTACATGAAACATGGGTAACTTTATAAGTTATTTTTAGATTTAATATAACCTATTTTCTTATAGTTTTCCAGCAAATTCTCAATAACTCCAACATGATCTGCACTTTTAGTGTTTCCTAGAAAATTCGTAACAACCAGTCGAAATGATTTCCACGCTTCTTGCTCATCAGGAGCCAAAACTGCGAAGAAATGTTTGTCCTCAATCATTTTTTTTATTTGAGGACCCACGAAAACACCTTCCTTAATCTTTGCATCCGATATGTTTGGGAATGTTGATTTCAGATAAAGGGTGTATTCGATAAAAATGGCACACAGAAAATCTTCTGTAACTTTTGAATCGTATGAGTAAAAATCCTAGAAATTTGAGTAGATTTTATGCATAGTGTATTATTTACATCTGCCATGTTTCATAGTTATACATTAAGTAGTTCCAGTCATGTCGTCGAAACAAGAAATTGTCCGTGAGAAAATTTTGTGCACTCACAATCAAAATCCAGGGGCGTCCCACCGGTGGATTGCTAAAAGGCTTGGAATTGCAAATACAATTGTGTCTCGTGTAATAAGTACCTTCAAGGAGCGTCTGAGTGTCCAAAGGAAGGAAGGGAGTGGTCGTAAAAGTGGTCCAATGGACAGTAAAATGGCCAGGAAAGTCGTACAACAATTCAAGAACCTTCCAAACATGTCAATTCGAGATGTCGCTAAAAAGTCTAAGGTGTCAGTCGGTTTTGTGTAGAAAACCATGAAGCGTGCTGGGTTACATGTTTCCAAATGCAAAAAGCCCCAAACCGGAATGAAAAACAAAACATCACTGCGAAAACCCGCCCCCGGAAACTTTACACGAAGCTGCTCACCAAATCTGGTTGCATCGTGATGGATGACGAAACATACGTCAAGGCCGACTTCCGTCAACTTCCTGGGCAAGAATACTTCGTTGCCAAGTCGAAGTTCGATGTTCCGGAGGATGTTCGATAGAAGAAACTATCGAAATTTGCAAAGAAGTTTCTAATCTGGCAGGCGATTTGCGGATGTGGTGAAATAAGTGCTCCCTTCATCACTTCCGGAACAATAAACGGTGTGATTTACACGGAAGAGTGCCTTAAGAAGCGTCTCTTGCCATTCATAATGAAGCACAAAGGATCAACTCTGTTTTGGCCTGATCTAGCATCCTGCCACTACGCTCGAAACGTATTGGAGTGGTACCGAGCCAACGGAGTCAATTTTGTGCCAAAGGATATGAACCCACCAAATTCACCGGAACTTCGTCCAATTGAAAAATTCTGGGCAATTATGAAAACGGAACTTCGCAAACATCCCAAAACTATAAAAACAGAGCTAGAATTGAAGAAAATTTGGGTAAAAACAACAAAAACACTGGGAAAATCGGTTGTACAATATTTGATGGGTGGAGTGAAAAGGAAGGTGCGGGCATTCGGGATGGGAGACGAAATTGAATAAAACAAATGTTGTAAATCAAAACTCATTAGTTCTTCATTCCCTGAAAATTTCACGAAAATCCGATAATGAGTTTAATTTTCAAGAGTATATATGTGTGTGCCATTTTTATCGAATACACCCTTTATTCAAATGCAGGTCCATTCTTTTCTAGTTGAAGCAACCAAAATGACGTATAAACGACGAAGCTCAAGTTAGAATCATTTTTAAGTTTTAATAAACTTATTTAAAAAAAAACTTGCCTATAGTGCTCAAGAACGACAGAAAACGGTGTGTGTGTGTGTGTGTGTGTGTGTGTGTGTGTGTGTGTGTGTGTGTGTGTGTGTGTATGAGAGAGAGAGAGAGAGAGAGAGAGATGGGCGTATTTCTTTCGATTTTTTTGTTTTTCCCCCATTTCTGCGCTTTTCACAAAATCCAGCATAACTTCCTCATTTTTCAACCGATTTTCACCATTGGGCCCTTATTCATTTTTTTAGTGGCTTCAAGTTACACATGCAATATTATTTTGCTGACGTTATTTTGGTATTAATTATATGTTTAGCACAATTTTTTTAGAATTCTCCAAAAAAAAAAAAATCCAAAGAATTATATATACTTGTAAATAGCGTCGAATTTATTACTCCTAGAGTATTTTAACATTCAGAAGTGCACAGTTTAATTTAATTTTGTTTCATTTGATGACAAAATATTTGAAATTGAATCACACGCGTAGGAGATATCCCATTTTAAGTAAATGTGTTTTTGGCCCTTTTTTATAAAAAATAACTTTTATCCATATCTCGAAAACTGTTCTACTTACATTTTTTTGATGGAATTTTTGAATACTGCATAAAATTTTACATAAAAAACATTAGTCGAACTATAAAGCTCATCACTTTTGATTTATTTTGCAAACTAGTGTATACATCTAGGATCGTACGGCAAAGGAATTTCTCTCTAGGGGTCGTGAAAAAATTGAATCCTTTCCGGACACAACGTACAATACGGATGTAAGCGTTCCACTTGATTGCAATTACACACTCATTAATTCACTTCTCCAATCAGAGTGGTGAGCAAAGAATTGCAAAGTTAAAACTAATATCAAGGTGAACTCAAAAATCGTGCCTTACGAAAAATCAAATCGCGGCACTTCGGACCGCACAGAAAAACCAATAACACTTCCCCTCTGCCAATTGCAATGGTGTGGCAAACAAAACCACGTCGCTTACAATTCTATTATTAATCGGTGCATATATGTAGCAGTTTTTCAGGCTAATCAACAACCATTTCTCAAGATCAATTGCAATGCAGTGAGCACGCGGTTGCGGTACTCAACCCGGCGGCGGCCCTTAGCCAGCATACTACCTGTTAGGTTCACCACTTCCAAAGGCGTCCGCCACATCACCCGAGAGAAGGTGCACAAGTAATAGAAATAATAACAATAATCAAGCAAAGCCCAAAAGGAGAGGAAAATCACGTACCACGAGCCGTATTAAGTATTCACGGGTCCACACCACAGCCACATCAGCATTGCCCCGGACCCCGGAGGAACAGGAGGGCGGTGAAGAGTGCACTATGCGCCTGAAACTGACTGGTGCGAGCAACAACAATCAAACGTGGAATTTAATGAGCCCGACATTAAAGATCATTACAGACTAGACCCAGAGCGCACTGACAGACACTGACTGGTTTGTTTGAAAGCGGGGAGCAGGAAGGGGGGGACCTAGCCGGTGAAATACACCTGACTTTGTTTGGATTTTTGCTGCTACACAGGCATCAGGGGGGAACCTCGGGCGATCGCGCGACTTCGTCAATGGGATCACCGATTCGGGCGGGTCGCTGGGATACTTTAGTTGCAGCCAGGAGGTTACACCAGAAATCAAACAACATGTTGCTGCCCGCTATGATCCAATATGGAACGCCCATGAAATTCACCTGAAGCATTTAGTTGTGCATTAGGATCTACGAAATGTTGGACACGGACGCGATGCCATACTCGAAACGAAGCGAACGGCTCGTATGGCCAGTTTTTCACACTTGGTAAGCGGATCGCTTCGGGTATCGTTTTGTGATTTCATTTACACCAACTTGTTGCAATTCGCGGGGGTGAATGGAAAGCGCGCCTCAAACTGGGACAAAACAACCAAACAGAAAGGTGGAATGAAAAAAAAATATGGAAAAATAATAGAAGTCGAAGAGATCGTTTATGTATTAATTAAAAGTTCCCCGAGTCCAGATAGGACCGTGGAGTTTTGCAACATTAGAGAGCTGCACACGTATGAGCGCACGGAATTGCCAACGGTCGATGGTGGAGTCCGTCCCAACCCAGGTGCTGGATGGATTTGCATAAGTAAATCGTTCAAAGTGCAATTATAATTACTATTATTATTGAACATATCATTAAAAATTTACATTGTTATTATGTGATTTGAATCCCCGAGAAGTGGGTACTCGGGCGCAGTTAGACAGTCCTCTCCGTTAGAAGAGGTGCGATGGGCGGAATGAGGTTCGGTGAGGCTGTTTTGCTTCCATAAATGCGCAATTGTTATTACCGACTGACTGTGGATGCTAACCGTTCCGCGAATCGCAACAGAATGGATAAAAATGATTATTGCCTTTTTGGTTGTGGGTCATAAACAGAGTATGGGTATAGTGGCTTCAGGGAGTGGTCCTTCGAGAGTGTATTTGAAGGATTTTACGCAAAATCGTGTCCGCACAATAACAAGATGTTACCATGGAGGTACCTCTAAACTTACTGGCTCATTCGACCGGTTCCACTCGGCCCCAAGCGATCAGATTTGAACGGCCCTCGAAATTTCTGACATTTCCATTATGAAATATAGGTTAGCTTAATTATCACTTAACGATATTGGAGACTGAAAATCACAAACAAAGCAAAACAAACAACGCTCAAATTTCTAACCGAGGGATGCTTCAGCCAGTGGGGCAAACGATTTTTCAAATTTTCACGCCCAAAGTCCTAAAAGTAGTTCAGGTTTGATTTCAGGCGATATTGAAAAAAATAATCGATTTCAATTATTTGATGTGATGTGATAGGAAGCCACCAGTGCAGGACTTGCCATGGCGCACAGTTCCTCCTAATGGCAAGTTAAAACTGTACATACTTCTAATCCTCAGTATTTCGCTGTATGAAATGTCAAAAACAGGGATGAGGACCCGTTAGCAGAAGCACTTACATGAAACCCACGGAAAGGATAGAGAATTCCTTTCAACGATACGCTCTTATTATAGGAAATAAACAGTAAGCAATACACATTAGGATTTCCGTCAGGTGGTTTGTTAAAAATAGGGTTTGCAAACTCACTGTAAACTGTCGGAAGATGATTAGACCTTTGCTGATCTCGATCTGACGATTTCCATCGAGGAAGGCATAATTGTCATCCATGACTTGGACCAAATAACCACGAATCCCTCATCCAGCTTACAGTTCGTCTGGCACCCTGTATTCCCTCCTTACCCTTTGTTATTATTATTATTACTATTTATTAACGACACTTTACCATGTATGTGGCATTCGTGTCTTCTTTTGTTATGGAATGTACGTATGATATGTACGTTACAGAATATAATATAAGGTCATTCCATCCAAAGTGTCCGAGAAAAAGTAAAAACGTGGACCCGACCTTCATGGGTTTCAACAAAATTTTGAGGAATGATTCGTTTTGCAATTATGTGTAAAAACCAAAATTTGTGTGACGATTTGGGCCCTCTCTCTTTTTCTATATTTGTGAAAAAATAATCATTTTGTTTTATACATACCTCGAAATAACGTAACTCAATTTTTATTTTCGTTACGTTGTGTCGAAGTTACGTTTTATTGAAGCACACAAATTTTTCTAAATCTTTTTTTCATGTTTTGTTTTCTTTAAAAGAGTTACGTATTATCAATGTTATTCGACCAGCAGGGAGTTCCAGCCTTTTTTACCTCTATATTTTCAATTTCTTTTAATGTATTTTATTTCTTTTTTTTTCGATATTGTTGATGAATATACATCCAAATTTTTTTATTTTTTTTTATTTTTTTCTTATTTTTTCATTTTATTTTAGAATATTACTGTTAGCAGCATCCTTTTATTAACGTTTAAATAAAAATGAACCAAATTTGATTTCAGCTTTTCCCATACTTCTTAGCGAGTAAGTCACTCGGTCACCTTGTGTTAACACCCTCAACAATACAATCCGACACACTTCAAACACACTCTTCACCACATGAGAGGTAAATATATTTCTGGCACCACTTACACGAATCGATTGTTTGTTTTCCCACTGTTTTGTTTCCCTCTCGCATGCACTGATTCAGATGATGTATGAATGGGCGTGGATTAAAAGTCAAAATGGTCCATGGTTGCTAGCAAGCATATATTTTCGATATAGTTATGACATATGTGTTAAAACACATTAACACCTCCCTGTAACGACAAGATCCGTCGTTCTGGTGGCACTGCTGTGGATCAACAATCCCACTTTCCATCCGTACACAATAAACGCTGTCTTCACAAATGATTGGCATGATCGGTATGATCAGACAATAGAACGACCAAACAACAGATAACCAACCACGCGAGTTTGATGTGAGCAAGTTTATTGAATTTATTTACAATACTAGTGAATTTGATAACCTACATAAGTCAAATTGAATTGTTTGTTTATTATTTACAGTGCCTAAATCTATCTATTGTTAAAACTTAAATCTACCATGAATTAGTTAGTTTAGTTAAATTTGTATCTAAAGGTTTACAGTAAAGTAATACGAATGAAACACAACCTCTAGCCTAACGATACATAATTACAGATATTCTAACACAGTGAAATTGATGATACAGTCCAACCGATAATTCTGTTCGGTACAAATATATGAAGTCGTATTATGTCGTCTTACTAACCCTAATTTGTTAAAATAATAAATATATTTTAGCTTAAAACACACAGACAAAAATCGTGTTCGCTATATCGATTGGTGAAATCTAACCCCACAAATCTTTAAGATATTTGTACGAGGGAAGAATGACGGATGGACATCACGATGCCTGGATTCGAATTGCCAATGTGCTTACAGCCAGTTCCGGCAGACACACAAATGGTGCTTGTGACGCATGCCAACAGTGGGAGCACTTTTCTTGCGCCAGTGTTGATGAAAGCGTGAAGATGCAGCCAGCCGTACCGGTGTATGCAAGCCGAAAGGACTGGGGCTAAGCCGAAGAATCGTTGAAACCGACGGAAGGGTGATAAAAAATGCAAAGCTTCGTCAAAGAGAACAGCTACAGTTAACCCGCCCCTTCATCTGAGTTCTGCTACCGACTGGCCCTGCTGCAGGCGAAAATGAAACTGGCAAAGGGCAGGAGCAGCGGCAAGCTCAGGATTTACAGGCGGAAGAAGCACTGAAGAAGCGGGAAATGGAGGAAGCACAGCGACAATTCTGCCAGAGAAGAAGAAGCTACTGGAGGAAAACCGCCTAAAGGGAACTAAAGCTTCAGGACGAAATGAAGATTTTGGAGAAGCGGAAGCTTATGCGAGCAGTCTTTAGAAAGAAGAAAAATGAGCTTCTAAAGCAAATGTCTGAATGTGGTAGCAGAAGCGGTTCAAACGTAGATTCGCACGAAAAGGTGTCTTCGTGGCTAGCGGGACAAAGAGGATCTAGTACCATCTACGGATCCGCAGCCGTAACACACTACGATTACCAGCGCCCGTAACCCAATGAAGCCAGTTATCGCGTCGATGCTTATTCCACCGCCCATTCCAGCTAGTTCGTCGGTACCCATTCATGGTAGTCTCAGCAGCAGTACTGGCTTCTTTTTCTTCGTCGCTGATGTTTGCCACGCTCCACCACCAGTTCAAACCACGGTGTCTATGCCTGCCCGGTCGGTAGGTCGATAACCATGCAGATACCGCTTCAGCAGCTACCATGCAGGCACCAATACTACCTGATTTCTCGTACCCGGTTCAAACTTCTGCGCCGGTACAAATGCATCAACCTTATCCAACGTTCAACAGCACAACGGGAAATATCATTGGACAATCACATTTTTCCCTCACACGGTAATCCTCGGGCCATCCGTCGTTCCAGCAGTGTTGGGTACTAATCAGTTGGTGGCAGAAGTTAAGTCTTGGGAAAAAGATCTGCAAAAAATTCAGCGGCCGTCGGAGGACTGGCACTTTTCATCACGAGCTTCGAACCCAGTCAACGACAGCGTGTGGATATACCGATGTTGAAAATTTGATTCGTTTAAAAAAAATGTCTTGAGGGAAATGCGCTGGAATCGTACGTAGCAAACTACTGCTCCCCTCTAGCGTTCCACACGTTATACAAACCCTACGCACACTATGGAAGACCCGAATTGTTGATACGGTCGCTGCTGGTCAAAATCCACGTGTACCGACCCTAAATACGACAGACTGGAGACTGTTATAGAGTTCAGGATAGCTGTTCAGACTCTGGTGGACCATCTCGTCGCAGCGGGACAAAATGTGCATCTCAGTAGATCCAGCCCTTATGCAGGAACTAGTGGAGAAGCTGCCGGGGACAATGAGAATGGAGTGGGCGATCTATAAGTCACGCTTTCAGTAGCAACTTTGCAGTCTTTCGGTGAATTCATGTCTGGACAGGTCACCCAGCGGCAATTCAAGTATCGCTACGAGCTTCCGATTCTTGATCGGTCTGGGAAAACGAGAAGAATAAAATGAAAAATAAAGGTGTTATCCAAACCCACTCTATCGCTTCGTCGCCATCTACTTCTAGAAGAACCAGTAAACCGTGTGCGTGCTGCGGTCGCGTGGTCACAGATTGGTGGAATATGATCGCTTCAAGTCCCTGTGCCCAGACGATCGATGGAAATTGGCAATTGAACGAAGAGCATCTGTCGTACCTGTCTGAATAGCCACGGGAAATGGCCCTGTCGATCATGGAAGGGCTGCGAAAAGGAAGGTTGCCGCCATAGACACCATACGCTTCTTCACGGTGCACCACCGACACAACAATCTGGAATATCGGCCAACCATAGCGAGCATTTCATGTATGTTCCAGATCCGTTCCAGTTGTGCTACACGAAGGGACAGAAGCGATGATTTACGCCTTCATCGATGAAGGATCCTCGGAAACCACCTCATAGAAGAAGCGATAGCCGAGAAACGGTGGGGAACAACCGGACCGATGAAGCCTTTGACGCTGCACTGGACTGGAAATGTTTCTCGAGAGGAGGCCAATTCGAAGCGGGTACAACTTCTGAATCGCCGCAAAGTGTGGTGCGCATCGTCACGACCGCTACACCAAGTTGGCACCGTAAGTTGTCTTATGCTTCCGTCACAATCGCTGCGTTACAGAGAAATGGTTCAACAATACCAACACCTACGAGGCAGCACCAATCGGGGACTACACTAATGTTCATCGAAGCTGTAATAGGACTCAACAATCTCGGTTTATGTGTGCCGAGGAAACTGCGAGAAGGAGGACCGCTCGATCCAGTCGCTGTTAAATGCCATCTTGGTTGGGTGTATACGGGGAATCTCTGCTAGTCCGATCCGAAGCATAGCAGTCAACCTTCATCACTTCTGTCCGTCAGATCCGATAACTTGTTGAATGAGCAGCTTCGAGATTATTTCGCTATCGAAAGTAGCATGGTGTCGGCTGGAGTCAAATGGGTGCAAAGACGATAAACATGCAAAAGCTCTACTGGAAAGTACTACCCGCCGTATTGGTAGGTATCGAGACAGGCCTTCTCTGGAGGTCCGACAAAGGTGGAGTTCCCGAGAGCTACGGCAGCGGCACTGCTTCGACTGCAATCACTGGAACGCAAATTCCGTAAGGATCCGGCACTTAGTACGAGGGTAACGCAACAGATACGCGAATATGAACAAGAAAGGCTACGCAAGTCGGGTTAAAGACGAAGAGTTGTCCTGCGATGCCAAACAGACGTGGTATCTACCACTGGGTATTGTTACATAAATCCCAAAAAGCCTTCGGCTCCGGCTAATTTGGGATGCAGCGGCGAAAGGTGGTGACGTATCCTTCAATTCAAAGCTGCTCAAAGGACCAGACCTTGCTGACACCGTTGCCGGCTGTGCTCTCGATTTCGGCAACATCAAGTGGCGGTCACGGGGGACATACGAGAGATGTTCCATCAAATAAAAATACGGAAGGAGATCAAAATTCTCAGCGCTTCCTATGGCGAGAGCATCTGTCTGAAAAGCCACAAGTCTTTGTGATGGGTGGCTACTTTCGGTTCAACGTGCTCACCCGCCTCAAGCAACACGTGAAGAACCTCAACGCTGAGAACATGCACACCTGTACCCTAGAGCAGCGGCAGCCATCCACGAAGACCACTATGTGGACGACTATTTGGACAGCTTTCAAACCATTGAAGAGGCGATTCAAGTAGTCAAGGATGTAAAGTTCGTCCATTCGATGGGCGGATTTGACATTCGCAATATCCTCTCAAATTCTACTGAAGTGCTGCGAGAGGTCGGCGAGCAGCGGGACGACAATTCCAGAATTTATCACTGAGTGCGCGGTGCGCGTGCACTGAATCTGTTCTGGGGATGCGATGGATTCCGATGGATGATGTATTTACATACACTTTCATTCCACGCGTTGACCTGCAATCGGTGGACGACGATCATGTGCCGACGAAGCGAAAGATTTTTAAGTGGTAATGAGCCTGTTTGACCCGCTAGGCTGTATCTCATTCTTTTGGTGCACGGGAAGATCCTCATCAAGATACATGGACGTCCAAGATCGGCTGGGATGACGCTATTGGGGAAAAATGCTTTGAGCGGTGGAAGCAGTGGACACAACTTTTCAATCAACTTCGTTGCTGAGAATCCCTCAGTGCTATTTCCGTGCGCCCTTCCCAACAAGCTTTGCCGGTCTACAGTTGCACGTGTTTGTAGACGTTCTTGAGTCTGCCTATTCGTGCGTGGCATACTTTCGACTGCCCGTTGAAGATCAGATACAGGTGGCGTTGGTAGCAACTAAGACCAAAGTGGCGCCTATCAACACTCTCCATCCCACGAATGGAGCTAAAAAGCTGCCGTTCTTGAGACTCGCCTTCACGAATCGGTAAAACAGTACCACACTATTCCTATTACGCAATCCTTCCTGTGGAGCGATTCCAAGACGGTACTAGCGTGGATACAATCCGGTATCTTCGATATCACAAATTTGTTGCCGTTCGCATTGCGGAGAAGCACTGCTTTCGATATGAATCACTGGCGATGGGTACCGTCGAAATTAAATCCAGCTGACGAGGCCACTAAATGGAAGAACGGGCAAATCTCCACATGGATAGTCCGTGGTTTTTGTGTTCTAGGTTTCTGCAACGATGAAGGATGCTTGGCCAACACAACAAGTATTCACCACACAAGAAGAATTGCGCCCAGTGCATGTGCATCGGATTCGAAGCCCCATTGTGGACGCATCACGGTTCGGTAAGTGGATCAAAATGCAACGAACATTGGCATACATATTTCGGTATATCGATAACTTGAGACAGGTTGAACAACGTCAGCTAACCAGCGGGATGTTAAACCATGAAGAATTGGCAAAGCAGGCAGCACATCTGGAAAACCGCGCAAGTGGATGCCTTTCCCGATGAAATTGCAGTGCTGAAGGCGACGCAGGGTCCTCCTGAAAAGCGACATTGCGCAGTTGCAAAATCAAGCCGTATCTATAAGCGCTGGCCGTTCATCGACGACGACGGGATCCTCCCATATGAGAGGGCGGATTGGCGCCGCTCCTTTCGTGCAATACGAAGCAAAATATCCCGCTATCCTGCCCGAAAAACATCCCATAACGGTTCTGCTCGTAGAATCGTTCCATTACAGATTCCGCCATGCAAATAGAGAAACCAAGAGAAACCATAACGAACGAAATGAGGCAACGTTTTGACATACCTAAACTACGAGCGGTGATCAGTAGAGTCACACGGTGTGCGTGGTGCAAAATAGTAAAGGCTTCACCTAAACCTCCTGTCGCGCGGGCCGTCTGCCAGAAGCTCGCGTAACACCATTCGTGCGACCCTTTACGCATGTGGGATTGGACTACTTCCGGTCAGGTGTACGTGAAGGTAGGCGGGAGCCAAGCTAAGGTGGGTGGCATTATTTACGTGCCTTACCGTGCGGGCGGTGCACCTCCCGAGGTAGTCCATAGCCTCACTGCAGAGTCGTGTATCATGGCTATTCGGCAGTTGTTTCCCGACGAGGTACACCTGCAAATTCTACACCGATAATGCTACGTGTTTCCAGTCTGCAAGCAAGGAGTTGGACAGCGAAATAAGGTTACTGGAGATGATGCAATTGCCCCCGCATTTACCAGCGCGCAAACTAAATGGATCTTTATTCCACCTGCCACCCCCCATATGGGCGGTTCGTGGGAGCGTCTGGTGCGCTCGGTAAAGGCAGCTGTCGGGACGATATTAGTGGCACCTCGGCGCGGATGATGAAACTTTGGAACGATACTGTTTGAAGCGGAGGCGATGATCAACTGCGGGCCGCTCACGTACGTGCCCTTGGAGTCGGCAGACGAGGAGGCACTAACCCCCAACCATTTTCTCCTTGGCAGCTCTAATGGAGTGAAAATTCTGCCTACGGAACCTGTCCCAGAACACACCAACCTGAGGGCAATTGGAAGCTAGCTCAGTACATCACTGATCCAGTTTTGGCGCAGGTGGATCAAAGAGTATCTGCCTGTTATCACACGCAGATCCAAGTGGCACGAAGAAACGGACGGCAAGAAGTTGGTGATCTTGTTTTGGCGGTGAATGGAGCAATGAGGAACCAATGGATTCGAGGCCGTATCATCGAAGATATTCCCTGGGAAAGATGGCAGAGTTCGGTAGGCCCTGGTGAAAACAGCTACCGGCGTCTTCAAGAGCAGCAGTAAACTTGGCGGTTCTTGACGTTGTAGAGAAGGGTAAACCAGATGACGAACCTCCGGGACTTCGGACCCTCATCTGCTTTACGGGAGGGGTATGCCAACGACAAGATCGTCGTTCTGGGTGGCATTGCTGTGGATCAACAATCACTTTCATCCGTACACAATAAACGCTGTCTTCACAAATATTGGCATGATCGGTATGATCAGACAATAGAACGACCAAACAACAGATAACCAACCACGCGAGTTTGATGTGAGCAAAAAGTTTATTAGTTGTTACAATACTGATGAATTTGATAACCTACATAAGTCAAATTGAATTGTTTGTTTGTGTTACAGTGCCTAAATCTATCTATTGTTAAAACTTAAATCTACCATGAATTAGTTAGTTTAGTTAAAATTTAATATCTAAAGTTTACAGTAAGTAATACGAATGAAACACAACCTCTAATAACGATACATAATGAATTACAGATATTCTAACACGGTGAAATTGATACGATCCAACCGATAATTCTGTTCGGTACACAAATATGTAAGTCGTATTATGTCGTCTTACTAGCCTAATTTGTTAAAATAATAAATATATTTTTAGTTTAAAACACACAGACAAAAATCGTGTTCGCTATATCGATTGGTGAAATCTAACCCCACAACCTCCCGACACCCTGAAACACAAACACAACGTGACAGAGTGACTAATCTCCTGATATTACTATTCTTTATTCATTAATGTAGAACTCAAATTCACAACAATTCTCGATGGTATTTAGTATAGAAGCACACAGTTATCCGAAACTTGTATTGAGGTGAGACTTATATGGCCGCTATCGATATACTCTCGCATAAAAGAATGGTACTGTTGTCTTAACTCAGGGTTTCTTTCCAATGTGCGTTTGAGGTGTAGCAGTCTTCTCTTTGCAATATCCTTCGATTTGCCAAGAGTAGATGGGCTCTCCAAGTATGGAAGACGAAGGGTGAATTTTCCGATTCTATCACGGGTGGTGTGCATTGCTCTTCAGATCGGGTTTCTTCGTCGTTGTAGCGCGATGTAGAAGCATTTTTATATTCTGAAACTAGAAAATCACAGTTCCCAAAATATTCTTCCAGTTCCCAAAATTGTTGGAGCTGATCGGAGACCGGATCACTGAACGTCGTTAGTAAGCAGGAAGAGGCGCTACTGTGTGGAATTTGTCGCATTCATGGTAGCCTCCAGAAACTTCCCAACCAAGCTTAGTGTTCTGGAGTATAGGTAGGCATGAAATAGGGGATCTGCCAACGGAATTGATCCAGGAATTCGCCAATGGACGGCCGAACTTGTCGAAGACGTTGCTAGTAGCTGTTAGAAGAAGAACATTAGTGTCCATGAAATCGTTGGTTTGACCGAGGGGTGCAATCGGCGTTTGAGACATCGGAGTTGAGCTGGGTGAAGCCACTCTTCGGGGGACAGGCTCTGAATAAGCAATTGGTTGAAGTGCCTCGTGCAGGTGAGTATGGCGACGAAGACCGCATTTTCGACAGTTATCAGACTGACAAGCTTCACCAGAATGTTGTTTAAGGCAGTTTTCACAGAGGTTCTACCTGTGACTAAAGCGGAATCGATCATCGGAACTGATATGAAGAAACTTACCACACTGATTAAGTTGATGCGGTGATTGTGCACAAAAAAACGCACATTGGTGGAGGTGATCGATGTCCTGTGGAAACTAGAGCTGTTGGCCCCCTGATAGAAAATTTACTTGGAACTGGTGAATTGAGCATTGGTTTCTTCTGACGATTCGGCTGAACGAATTTCAATGCGCAGCTCCGCACATCGATAAACGATAAAAACTTCTCCAAGGTAACTTCTTCGTCCTTGAGCTCCGACCTTTTTTGACACCACAGCTGCTAGCTTTCAGGATCCAGTTTTTCAGTTAGGATATACAGTAACCATATATCCCTACCTTCTTGGTTCACGGCCTCTAAGGCTCGAATCACTTTTTGGGCAAGATCCGTTGAGCTGCTAACTACGTTACTTGCGTTGAGGCTACGGGAAATTTGATGGATGAATTCTCCTTGTTGATGTGCCAGTTGTTGAATGGCCACGCCGCTATCTTGGGATGATGCCTCGTGACAGGTCTAAAGGAAATCAAGAAATCGTTTTGCTGTGCAAAACGTGTCGTCGGAGGTGACTCGTATCAACGATGCAGGTAATGTTTTGTGTATTCAATTTTGTAGCGGTTTTGATTACTGTTATAAAACATAAACCAATAGGGGATGCAGAATGTAGTGACGGTAGTTCTGATAATGTCTACGCCCTAAATAATCATACAAATCTACAGATTCTGTTCAGTGCATGCATATCGCACAACCAATCGCCGTTAAAAAAGTAAAGTGCAGAAATGTTGCACTAAAAAACTTGGTCGGACTTCCACAACGCTGAAGATGGTCTCTGGAAACTTGTCACCCAAGGCGGATGGAATCAATAAATCAGGTGATGTTTTAATTTTTATTTCTGTTTTCGTTGTTGACAATCCTTTAACAGTGGGAGCAGAACATAGAAGTAATAGTTCTGATTATGGCAACTATACATCATATGTCGATACAAACATACGTAGTTTGAACAGCTCACTCAGCTCGCTCAACCAATCGCCAGTGAAGAAACGTAACGTAAGAGTCAAGAAATATCCCGCTCAAAAATATGCTGGGGTTTCCATGGCACTAAAACTGTTGTTCGACTCAGCAATAAATAGTCAAAACGACACAATTTCTGTGATAAATATCCATGATAAATTTTGAATCAATTAAAGGAGAAATTCGAGTTCTATCAGTGCTGCGTAAATCTTGGAGTGTCAAGGAAATCCAAAGTATGCGATGTTGTGAAAGCCTAAAACAGAACAACTTTTAAACAATACTTCAACATTCGGTAATTTATAGGTGAGTTCAAATGTTCAGAATCATTAATTCGTAACGTGAAAAACTGCGTTGCTGAAAATAGAATCCCATGCTCGCCGGGTTCAAAAAGAGGTAACCCACTGTCAATGGAGGTATTGAACAAGGTACATGCCTTTTATCGAGAATCGGATGTAAGTAAGAAGTTAGGCGGAAAAAAGGAGTGCATAAGCGAACGAGAAGGAGGTATACGCGTTTTGAAACAGAAGCGTCTGATTTTGGCAAATCTTAAAGAAATATATGCTCTCTTCAAAGCGAAATTCCCAAACGTGAAAATAGGATTTTCTAAAAGTAGGGATGCAAACTCTATGAAAGATCTTGTTTGGCCGTACTTTGAAGACAACGACATCAACGAGGTCCAATACAAACATTGATCTCAGCAAGAGAGATGTAGCTTGAACAACCATGTTAAGAGGTTGAACCATTTATAGAATCGCAGCATGACTAACGTTTGCTTTTACCAAAATTGCCGATTTTTTGTTGGTTTACTTTAATTCACATTAACAAAACTACCCATGCAGCACCAATCATAGTAACCATTGAGTCAGCTAACAAAATTGACAGCTCTATCAGTTGAACTCTAACCGTGATGGAAAAAACAGTGAAGCAACTCCGTTCAGAAGTGTGCGCGTTCAAAGAACGTCACCCCACCGCGTCGAAAACGGATCTGTGGATGTCAGATACGCCCGTTCCGGCATTTACAACATTTTGGCGCTATTAGACAACAATCAGAGCATCGAAAAAAGCCCAGTTCCGGACAGCCAACGACCATGAGCGAGAAGAAGCTCCTAAGGATGCTGAAGAAGAAGACCGAGGGAAAAGTTGCTACATCACTGCATGCGCTTAGCCGGAGGGTCGGTTCAACCAGCCAAGCAGTGATAAAGTACCTGGTGAACATGTACATGCATGTCAGGAAGCGAAAGTCCCGTCCACTGGTTTCGGAGGCAATGACGCAGCGGCAGCGGCTGAATAAGATGGTCAACTCGAATTTCCCGGAAAATCGCGACGTGGCGGTGGTGATGGACGACGAGACCTATCTCACCCTGGATGGCAACGACAGGGCACTTCGTATTTTACTTCCCCCACTAAGGATGTGAGCTCCGTGGTGGCGTACATTTCACACACCAAGTTCCTCAAGAAGGTGCTGCTGTGGCTGACAATCAGCAAGAAGGGGATGCAAAGCCGCTCTTCTTTCACTCCGGACTGGCCGTGAACGGAGAAATTTATAGTACGAAATGCCTGCCGGAACTTGCGTCGTTCATCAAGAAATACCATAAGGGTGAAGACGCGGTGCTCTGGCCGGATCTGGCGTCGGCCCACTACTCGAGGTGATCATTGGAGGAAATGGAGTTGCTGAATATCGATGTAGTTGGCGAACCCAACGTTCCCCAACTGCGTCCCATCGAGGTCATCAACCTGAAGCGTAAGATCTACTCCAACAATTTTGTAGCAAATACTGAGGAGGAATTGATAAATAAAACGAAAAAAGAACTCAAACATATGTCTACACGCATGTTTTCGTCCGCCATGGCGAATGTTCCGGTAAACTGCCAAGGGCGTAGAATGTTTTTGCAAGTTAGTTTAAATAAGAACCTTTCATGGGAAATTTATTAAAAGTAATTATCTGTCTTAGCTGTTCTTTTATCGCCATCCGAAAAAAGTCCAGTTTTTTTTAATGCAAACGTTATAAGCGTTAAATTCATAATGACATTTTTATGTTTTCATTTGACACTCTACCCTCGCAGTGTGATTCAAAGAGAGTTTGGTGCAAATATGATTTCATTCATTGTGCGTTTAAACATAGTTTCTTTAAAGTACTTTTTAATTGATTTAAACAAATGTAATGCATTAATTCAGCGTAGATGTTCTACCTGTCGAACGAAATACGTATCATAAAATTTCAGTGGTCAAGAAAGGAGGAATCATCGTTCTAAATCTCCAATCGAGCGTAACGCGGACGATTTCAGAAATTTTAAAACGTTGCCCCTATACAGGAATAGAAAATAGAGATGTTAGTCCTATTTCAAAACATGAATGAATTATTGTAGCATACACGGAACAGCCACAAGAGAAAGCTTTTATATCAGGAGTACCTAAACTGAAGACTGCGGATTTAACTATTTGAGTGCGTTACTTTCGAAGATGTACTTATTCTGAAGGTCAAAGTGAATTTTGTTGCTAGTAATCTAATATAATCAAATAGAAATCACATTCGAGTCACTTTGAGTCTCAAAAGAATTCTCATTGCTTTAAAGGTATTGTACCAATATACTCACATGTTATATCTACTAACATCTGCAGATTTCTCAATGATTTACTTAAATCTCCAAAAATAGTGTTAAACTTAAGTTGGACTTTTACTTCGTACACCAAATTCGCGCCGAATTAGCGCCGGGTTTAAATTGGTTGCTTTTTTACACCCCAGTGGGCTTAAATTGAAAGTAAACGCAATCCCTAGTAGCACACTTGTTACAATTCGGTTGAAATAACTTCAATATGACTTGTTAAGTCATAATCAAGTTACTACAAATAATAATGACCGTAGTGTGCTACTTGGGTAGGTACTTAAGGTAATTAATGCCGTGATAATTCTATTTTGATGTT
The DNA here is from genome assembly GCA_034211315.2 of Aedes japonicus. Lineage (NCBI taxonomy): Eukaryota > Metazoa > Arthropoda > Insecta > Diptera > Culicidae > Aedes > Aedes japonicus. The sequence continues at coordinate 30,755 of JASCZW010003096.1, forward strand.
GTAATGACAGCGAGAGTCAGCTGCTTCTTTAGCACATTCAGTAAAGGTGCAGCTACGAAGCCATCACCATCCTGGTTGTAGCTAGGTACGATTACCGGTACAGTTGGTATGATTTTTTCATAAGGGAGAATAACTTGCTTGGCATAGGGTATGCTTAAATTAGCCACACAATAGTAGGATGGTATGTGAAAATGGTACCAGGCACCGAAAGCCCTCAGTTAGGAGGTTATCATTCAGATCACTAAGTAGGCAATTGGTGAAAATAATGGGCTTGAAATGATAAAAAAAGAACAGAATGAGAGTAATGAAAATTTCATTGCTGTACTGAACGTGCCTAAGAGATCTGAAGATGTAATTATTATTTAGGTTATCTCTTGTTGTTTCTCAATTTATCCTGTGCACTGCCTCAATATTTACAAATGTAGTTTGGCGTCACAATTCCTCAGACTGAATTTTGATATTTGTGCAGGTATTTGACTGCTCTTACTTACAGCTGAATATTCGTTTATTATACTGCTAAAATACATTTTTTGAGATTCGAATAGATTTTTTGACCGATTTAGGTGCGGAAATGCTTTATTTCAGGACCTCACGATATTGATTGTGACAGATTGCAATTTTGTTAACCATTATCAGGAAATGAATACACTTCAGAAATCATGTAATATGCAGACCAGTTAGTTCTTGAGAGCTGAGAATTGAATCATAATTTACAAATGGTTTGTATGGTTTGTTTCAGATGTCCCTGAAAAAAGGACATGAAAAAGATTTTAAATTAATTAGAATCAAGCTGCATGAGATCTGCTGTTCATAGAGCTGGTCAAACTTAATTCAAATGATGTGATATTATGTGAATCTTGATGTAGGATAAATTTAAGGCTCGTGTTGAAAAAAAAAGAACTAGTCACTAGCCATAACCACAGTTTTGCTTATAGGATTACTCACATTTACAAGGTCTTGCTCTGTTGGATTGCCTTAACCGACATTTCCAAACCAAAATTTGAAGAAAACACTGTTCATTTTAAAAAGTCAATTATTTCCAGTGTTGGCACTGAACATATGAACAGTTATAAAATGCATCGTGCTACGTGCACAATCGTTCTCTGCCTAGTTAAATCGAAGAGGTTTCCAATCCGTTAAATTTTCTTGCCTCAATAAAAATAGGTTCCCCAGAGTAATATTTTTCTCATATTCCTTACCCCCCCCCCCTTCGCTTTTAATATTCAATTAAAATATGCTCTAAAACAATTACCGCGCAGGCAGCCGATAGTCATGTGATTAGCTGATTAAATTATTTTTCATTGTAAACGGATCTAGATCGAAAAAAAAAGCTAATATCCATTCAATCTGCGAACGCAGGCTGGCTTCCAGCACTGGCTAAAGAAACAGCAAAAGCAGCAGCAGCGCGGTGGCGGCTTCGGAATAAAAGGTAATCGCTTCTAATTGTAAACTTGTTTAGATAAAATCGCAAATTTATATCGAATACAATATCGCTAAATCAATTTGTATCTTTCCGAGATGTCGAGAGGCAACCAGCTGAACCGGGACGGGGGCACAGCAGAAGCCAAGAAAGCCTAGGTCTGTAGCTGTAGAAATGAAAAGAATCAAACAAACGCTATCTGAAGAGAGAACAAGCAGGCAGTTACAATCGTACCCGGTAAGATCTATATTAACGTTAATCGGTCAATAAATGCCGTGTTTTTACTTCCCCTCCCCCCGCCATTCCACCAAGGATTACCCAGACGACGACGACGACCTAACCTCTCCGTACATTATAGTTCAATCGCCGCTGGAGTGGCCGCCCTTTGTTCTGATTCATTTGGTGCATTTGGCCGGACAACAGTTTGACCGTGTCAGGTTCTATAAGCATTACAGCTCGGTACGGGTGATTCAGAGCTGAAAGCCTAGTGGATACCTCCAGCTGGCCGTCGTCAACGTGTCCAGGGAAATATTTGGACAAGTTCGTATTGAATGTTGGACAAGCTGAAAAATTGTGGTAATTAAGCAATTTCGTAACACGCCGCTCGCTGACACTCCTCCCACCACGGCCTCAATGTGCAGCACCATGGGGCCAGGAGTAGAGGGAGCTGTCAATGGCTTGGTCATGAAGCTTGTTTGAATCTGGTAGGAATTAATTGTGAAATCCGTTTTCTGTTGTTGTCGTTTGTCGGTCTGGAACCGATCCCTCTCCGCAAGAAAAGAGTCAAACGGGCTCATTTGTTTAGAAGAGGCTGGAAATTTATTGCTAACGAATTTGGTGTTCACGAGATGCTTTCAACATGTCGTCTCTCGGTCTCGGTCGAGAATCGGTTTCTGCGAGGTGCGCGATGATGGTAAGGCTGTCTACCGGGTCGGTCGATCGGGTAGTAGTTTGGTTCCATTAAGAGGGAAGATCGTTTCCATTTGCATTGGTTGTCTCCTTGGCAATCGGTTGCTGTTGTTCTGTGCTGTACAACTGTTTGGCGAAGTATGGAAATTAATATCGCTTATTACGGCGATGGCACGGTGAGAGAACACGTTGTTTAGATATGTTTGGATGTAGCCATTGTGCCATTATTATGGGTTTAAATGCCTTCGAGGAAGAGAATTGTCCTAAGGCAGGGTTGAAGTTTGGTAGGCAGGTAGGTTGTCCTGAGACAATTTGATACCATTTTTATTTTGTATCTTTATTAAAGTGGCTTTCAGCCTCCTGGGCTGGTTCGCCACTGAAACCATTTTGTTTTTTTAACTATTTGATTATCAATTTGCCCTCGACAGGTTCATCTCCCGTCGTAGTCACTCAAATACCTATTAAGAATTTTCGTACACACCTGGATTTTATTAGAGAAATCTGTAAAACTTCACCGAATTCTCAACTGGTGAACGTTCGGTAATCCGATTTAACGGATTTCGGTGAAATTTTACCAAAATCCGCTAATTTTTTTACAGATATCTGTAAAATTTCACCGAAATCCGTTAATTCGGATTACCGAAGGCTCAGATGTTGAGAATTCAGTAAAGTTTTAAAAATGTCTATAAAAAAAACTAAGTGTTTAAGTTGTCCAAGGGTGAGATTCGAACTCGTGCCTTTGGCGTGAGAGGTATGGATGTTAACAACTACACCGGGGTCGCCCCCATGAAAACATATTGTTTCAGAAGTTTCCTGAAGATATTTGACTTGGGCTCTTGATCACTGAAAATGGTTAAAATTTCTGAAATTCTGTAGCAATTTTCAAAAACTTGTGTTGAGTTTGGTATTCCAGATCTAGCAGCCTTTGATCATGGTTAAAAACGGAGCAAATTTCAAGTAACTTTGAATGACAAACGTCGCTCAATATCCAATACCTATAGCAACCGATACTACGTGATTTGAAGTGTACTGAAGCTTATAAATAAAAGTGGAGTATTGAAATCGCGTTGAAAAAGTATAAACATATTTTTATACAAAATAGAATAGAAAAGTTCAATAGAATAAAAAAAACCTTTCTTGATAATCTGAACTGAGCAGATAAAAACTACAGCGAATCTTCAGTAAGTCGATAAAATTTTGTATGATAAAGATTATGCATACCAAATTACCACGGTCGTTCTTCGATAATAAAAGGTGTATTCGATAAAAATGGCACACACATATATACTCATCAAAATTAAACTGATTATCGGATTTTCTTGAAATTTTCAGGGAATGAAGAACTACTAATGAGTTTTGATTTACAACATTTGTTTTATTCAATTTCGTCTCCCATCCCAAATGCCCGCACCTTCCATTTCACTCCACCCATCAAATTTTGTACAACCGATTTTCCCAGTGTTTTTGTTGTTTTTACCCAAATTTTCTTCAATTCTAGCTCTGTTTTTATAGTTTTGGGATGTTTGCGAAGTTCCGTTTTCATAATTGCCCAGAATTTTTCAATTGGACGAAGTTCCGGTGAATTTGGTGGGTTCATATCCTATGGCACAAAATTTCACCACAGTACTTATTTCACCACATCCGCAAATCGCCTGCCAGATTAGAAACTTCTTTGCAAATTTCGATAGTTTCTTCTTTCGAACATCCTCCGGAACATCGAACTTCGACTTGGCAACGAAATATTCTTGCCCAGGAAGTTGATGGAAGTCGGCCTTGACGTATGTTTCGTCATCCATCACGATGCAACCGCATTTGGCGCGGGTTTTCGCAGTGATGTTTTGTTTTTCATTCCGGTTTGGGGCTTTTTACACTTTGTAAACATGTAACCCAGCACGCTTCATGGTTTTCTGCACAAAACCGACTGGCACCTTAGACTTTTTAGCGACATCTCGAATTGACATGTTTGGACGGTTCTTGAATTGTTGTACGACTTTCCTGGCCATTTTACTGTCCATTGGACCACTTTTACGACCACTCCCTTCCTTCCTTTGGACACTCAGACGCTCCTTGAAGGTTCTTATTACACGAGACACAGTTGTATTTGCAATTCCAAGCCTTTTAGCAATCCACCGGACGCCCCTGGATTTTGATTGTGAGTGCACAAAATTTTCTCACGGACAGTTTCTTGTTTCGACGACATGACTGGAACTACTGAATGCATAACTATGAAACTTGGCAGATGTGAATAATACACTATGGATAAGATCTACTCAAATTTCTAGGTTTTTTACTCATACGATTCAAAAGTTACAGAAGATTTTCTGTGTGCCATTTTTATCGAATACACCCTTTATATTGCAGATCTCGCACCGAAAGCAACGCACACACAAATTTGCACACTTCTTAAAAGTTTGATAAACTTTCACATAATCGTTGGATCAATTCGGCAAACAGTGAATTTGTTCGTTGATTTGTAAGAATGAAGTGTGCCGAAGTCATCCAACGTAAGTATGCAAGTTTATTAAACATTATTCACATTGACTTAAAATTGCTATCGTTATTCTTAACGGGATAACTCGTACTTTCAACCATCGAACCTGCAATTTTTGAACAACGATTATCTATATATCTTTATATATATATATATATATATATATATATATATATATATATATCTATATATATAAAAATGAAATGCTGTCCGTTCGTGAGCAGTATAACTCACGAACGACTCAATGGAATTACTTGATTTCTTTTTCATTTGATTCGTCTTGAATTCCAACAGGTTTTTAAAATAAAAAATGTACGAAATTTTTTCGGGAATGTAAAAAAAATCATTTAAATTAAATTTTCACTTTGCATGGAAATATCATAATAGAAAACAACAACACCATCCATCGAGTTGGAAGGAGAAACCGTTGGAAATTTTTATAATGGCGTCTTAATTAACAAAAAAGGACGAGAGTGGAGCGAATCTCTCATTGTTATTTAAGACTTTTTGAAAAATTATGCGAAAAACGATAATACACTAGAGTCGTTTATTATGCGAGTTTTGTTTACGTGGTGCTCAGAATTCACGCGAGGAGATACTGTTCACTTAGATTTTGTCATTAACAGCGTTTAAATAATCACTTTTGTTGCTTCTTACGAGGTTTTCGTAAATTACGGGTTTGTACGTGAATTCTAGGAGCTACTCAGTTGTTTTTAAGGATTTTTTTTCAGCGCACTCATTCCTGCGTAAAAAGCAACCTCACGCAAGTAACATTGCCAAAACCATTCAGCTTTACTAAGTTTTATTTGAGTTTTATGAAAGCCACCAGAAATCATTATGGCAGCAAGAGATGCCAATAGGTTTCAAATTTTAGTCAGGTTTATAAGAACCTAAACAGCTTTTTACAACAATCTTAAAACCTTAACTTTTAAAATTTTATCCCTATCAAAGTTTTTATTTTGACTTTGTAAAATCATAAAATGCTGTTTTGAAATACCGTTTTAGGACTCATTCATATTATCTTATTATGGTCAGTTGAAAAAGCATTTTAAAACCATTTTGCTTCAGTAAATGCATTAAACGGCTAATTGGCAATTTGAAAAGCTTCCAAGTAACCAGATAGTTTTATAGTAACCATTGCTAAAACTGTGATTTCTTGCAATCGCCATATTGGAATGAATGAAATAATTGAAATGTGGAAAAAAAAACTAAATGTTAAATGTCATACAATTGAACTGTAGATCTAAGGCAAATTTCGGTATTCGTTCAGATAACCTTATTGAATTCCATCAATTTTCAGAAGTTTCTTGATTAATTTATCGAATATATTTCTTTAAATTTTGTTTTTGATGTTGTAAACTCGCATAATTTCCGAGGCGCATTAATTTTCAGCTCTTATCATGCCAATATTCACCATACAATTAAATGCGCATATGATTTGGAGCATGATATGCATGATATCAATCGCCATTGAATCAATGAGTGAAGTTTGTTCTCATTGTTATGCATTGTAGCTCCCAAATGAAACACCAAATGAATTGTGTTGTGCAAGTGGCAAAGTTAAAGTAACGCCACTAAATCCACCACCAGAGCGTTTGCGCTCATTGGTGTCTGGATCAGAAAGTGATTCTAAGATATTCTGCCAGAACATCCAGAGTTATAATGGTTGTTTTCAAATGACTTCGTTTGGGGCAACGAACATAATAAGAGAACAGTTCATGTACCAACACCTATGGTAATATCTATAATGTTCTATAAGTTTTCTTGGACAATAAACCTTACCTTACAGCAACACATTTTGATTAAATCATCACACAACAGTAAGAAATTAACTCTAAATAAATGGAATTAATACCTATTGCAAATAAACTTTTCATTTATAACTCCTTCTCCAATTTTCCATTAAGTAATTTAATTATGGGCAGGACAACGTCTGCCGGGCCAGCTAGTATATATATATATATATATATATATATATATATATATATATATATATATATATATATATATATATATATATATATATATATATATATATATATATATATATATATATATATATATACTATATATATATATATATATATATATATATATATATATATATATATATATATATATATATATATATATATATATATATATTATATATAAAGTGAATTTCTGTCTGTCAGTCTGTCTGAGACCTTATAGACTCGGAGACTACTGAGCCGATTGGCGTGAAAATTTGTATGCAAGGGCGTTTGGGGCTGGAGAAGATTTTTATGATAGTTAGGGACCCTTCCCATCTCTTTGAAGGAAGGCACAAATGAAACTCAAATTTCTGCATAACTCGAGAACCAATCAAGCAAATGCAACCAAATTTGGCATGTGGAAATTTTTGAAGGCAAGAAATGTTTCAATGGTAGTTTGAGCCCCTCCCCATTCCGAAAGGGGGGCTCTCATACAAATGAAGCTCAAATTTCAGCATAACTCGAGAATTAGGTTTTAGAAGGCAAAATTTGTTTCTACGGTGGTTTGAAACCCCTCCCTTTTCAGGATAGGATGGCTCTTATTCAAATAAAACAGATTTGTTTTTGGCCTAACACGAGAACTAATCAAGCAAATGGGACCAAATTTGGCATTTGAAGATGTTGAATGGAAGATTTCTTTTTATAAGTGTTTCAGACCCCTCACTTATCTGGAAGGGATGGCTCGCACACAAATGAAACAGAAATTTCTGCATAACTCAAGAACTAATCAAGCAAATGGAAGCAAATTTCGCATGTGGAAGTTTTGGAAGGCAAGAAATCATTCTGTGGCGGTTCGAGACTCACTCATTTTTTATGGAGGGGGGAGGAGCTTTCGTACAAATGAGAAGGTGGCCAGAGAAGGTTCTTATCATGGTTCGACTCCTTTCCCGTCTGAAAGGGGAGGGGAGGAGAGTTTCATACAAATGAAACAGAAATTTCTGTTTAACTCTAGAGCCAATCAAGGAAATGGAACCAAATTTAGCGTATGCAAGCTTTCGAATGTAAGATTTTTTTCTATGGTGGTTTCAGACCCCTCTTTCATCCGGAAGAGATGGTTCTCACACAAATGAACCAGAAATTTCCACATAACTCAAGAATAATCAATCAAATCTCACCAAATTTGGCATGTGAAGGTTTTTGAAGGCGAGAAATCATTCTACGGTGATTCGAGACACTTTTTCTGTCTGGATGAAGGAGGGGGGTTTGGGCTTTCATACAAACGAAACGAATATATTAATGATCCCTATAGTTATGAAAATTAGTATGCAGGAAGGGGGGGGGGGTCCCATACAAATGAAACACAAGATTCTGCATAACTCGAGAACAAATCAAGCAAATGGAACCAAATTTGGCAAGTGGGTTTTTTTGGAGGCAGGATTTTTTATGGTGGTTCGAGAACTTTTCCCTATTGAGAGTTGTGCGGTGCTTTCATACAAATAAAACAAAAATTTCAACCAAACATGAGAATTATCCACGCAACTTTAACTAAAATATGTGTACTTCTCGGGTAGGCAGCATGTACTGATAGAAGTTTGAACCTCTTCTTAGTCAAGAATGGAGGATGCTCGAGTAACTCTCAGTGCTGCATTATGATCAAGAAATTAATCTAATTATATGCAAGAGAAAAAAACGTTCAAACTGTCAGATAACGGCGTAATTTGAAGATAAATGTTTTGACTATGAAATGCTTCTACACAGAAAGAAAAACTATGTTAGAAACTTATGATCCAAGGGTTAAACTAAAAACATGCCCGCCGTTTTCGTTTGTAGAAATTAAAAACATTAGCAAACGAAAATATTTGAACAAAACTCACAAATAAAATCCATAAATGCACCATTTCTGTCATATGTGTATTCATTGGGTTGCCAGCAGAAGCAAGGCTCGCATCCGGTTTAGCTAGTGTTTGATATAAAAAATTGCTGAATAATTTACTGAAACTGAAGGTTTACGGGTGAACAGACTATATCAAATATTACTACGACATTCTTCAGACTTAAGTCGCACTGTATCAGTCATTTGCATAGCGTCTGGAAGAACCGGAACTTTTGTTGGCTGCTTGAGAACCTCCGCTCCAGATTTCGAACGGTATAGATCACTTTGATCAAAATGGAGCTGGTAATTTAAATATTGAAGCTTTTCACAAAGATTTTGAAAAAATACGTACACTAAACAGCCGGGTTGTTTCTGACCCATGAAAATTCAAAGGTAAGCCGCAAAACTTCAGCCATTATCTTATTAAATCCGGATTCTTCGGGAAGCGGAATAAGCTTAAAGAAGAGATAGCAGAGAGTTTGGTTTGCAGAAACTTGCAGATGACATTCGACACCGTTTGTTGGGTCGCTCAAACCGAATTCAAGGTTGTTTTCTGCAAACGAATAGGATTAGGATAGTAAGAACTCACAGATTTTGTTTTCGAGCTGCCATTTTCAAAAATTCAATTTCATAGTAAACACTTTGGAAGTTGGCGCGAAGGTCAACGGGATCTACTGATAGCTGAACCATACACTGAAAGACATTTTTACGTTGACTCAGACCACTGACATGACAAAGTTAAAAAAGATCCGGATACGCTTGAGTTCTATGACAACAACCCAATTTCAAATATAAATGGTACTCGAGCCGATTTTCACGCAGCATCTTAAACTCTATCTTATAGAATATGTTCCAAAGCTATAGCTCAAGATGCTGTTCGAGTATAGCTTGACGATTCTGTCAAAAACGGATTTCAAATCACTGTAAATCATGTTAGTGTAGGCTGCCTTTCCCATTTTTGCAACGGAGAATAAAGCCTAGCTACCTTAAATTTCGGACGCCAAAATAATAGCAGCAAAAGAGTTTACACACAATTCAACAAAATTGTTTTTTTTTTACAATAATAGAGTTATATCTAACAAATAATCAGTTGATTGAGATGTTAATCTTTCTTTCTGTAACATTCTCGAACCTTCTATAGTGCCGTGAATTTGGGTGAAAATGATCAGTGGGGAGAAATTCTTCAGTGATGACCAACAAAAAGAAGCCCAATTTTGCTACTTAAATAAAGCCTAACAAAACTAAAGCTGTTATGTTCGGCATAGTAATTGAGTCAATAATTTTCGTTTTCGTTGAATAGTTTTTTTTTTAAATTTTACTATTATCATTTCCTTACACTTTTTATTTTTGAATAAAAACTTCTCTTCAAAAAGGCAGACGAGAGTATTAAAAGAACATGTTACATGACTAGTATTATTCTACTATAACCTGACTTTTCATTGAACATTAACAAGAACACAACATTGCAGTAAAATTAGCTTAATTCAATTATTGAAAAAAAAACAGTACACTTTTTATCATCAACCACCAAGACTACTTAAAAATTGGAGAAAAATTACAAGTCTTAAGAGATACAGTGGTATTTCGATTTTTGCGGAGCTTCATATTTTCAAAAATGTATTCAGTCAATCAAATTGAAAAGGTAAAATTACTATATCTTTACATAAACACTTATGTAGGTCCCCACGTAATATAGGGTGGTCCGAGGGGGACAAGGCTAGAGCACACGTGTTTTTAATGGGTTCTTCAAGAGATCTTCAGATTTTCCATCCGTCAAAAAAAAAAGACACATATGTTCCAAAAGACTAAATTTTATCCTTTTCAAACTTTTCAAACTTTCAAACACAGTTGATAGCTACAATAAATAAAGTTAAATCCATCTATCGGAGTGGTATTTAAGAAAAATTTGCCTCAATTTCTTTAAATTGATTGTAATGAATCTTGTGTGTATTTTTTAATATATCGTCTTAATTGTGTGAAGTGTTAGTTATTAAAATCTTATAATTTAAAATTCTTGAGGAAAACGTCTTTGTCCAGCAAAGTCTTAAATTGTTGTTTGAAAATTGACCAAATTTTGCCGATAGGGCAGTGATAAGCGCAATTGTTCACCCCAGAGGGTCTTGTATCAATTCTAGTCGGCACCGTAGGGATTTTGATCACGTGTAAAACCGGTAGTACCGGCCCATGTGTTGATGGATTCAATCTGTAGGATCCAGGTGAAGTCATCTCCCTAGTGTTTGTGTTTGAACTCGGACCGAAAATTGACCGACGGAAAATAAATTAAAATCAATCGTAGTTCATCCATAATGTCGTCTTGATTTCTAAGTAATCAATTTCACCCCGAATAGAATATTTGTATTATAATGAAATAAACTTGTTGTGCCTTAAAAATATTCTTTCATACGTGGTTAAATTATTATTGGCGGCTAGTATGTACAACAGTACTTATTTAAAAACTAAATTGCCTAATAAAATATTCTTCTATCGAAAGGTATTCCAAAAAATCGGCAAAAGTGATCTATTTCACTTGAATTCACAGTACACGTGCCTTCAGGTTCCGTACGGTATCCTCAGACACGCCCACCGTGACGATTTTCCATCTTCTCTTGAAATCATCGGTACCATTTGCTTGCTTCTTAGTGTCCTTTTAACTAAAGCCCAATACTTATATACTGGGCAAAGTTTTGGACAGTTTGGTGTATTGGCTGGTTTTGGCACGTATTTGACCTTGTATACTTTATACCATTCCAAAACGGATTTGGAGTAGTGACAAGAGGTCTTATCAGACCAAAACAGAGCTGGAGAGTCGTGGCTTTGACAAACGGTAGCAACCGTTTTTGCAGACATTCTTTCTCGTACACATCCTTATTGATAGTGCCGGTATGTACGAAACTTTAAGATTTTCGACCACAACTACATATGGCCTACTAAATCACGTTCTTTTGGAATTTGGACACTTTATTTGTCAACAAAAATTGTAGCGATTCGACTACTGGGGAATGCTCGAAAATGGCATTTGCATTGCGTTATAAAAAGACAGACTGGAAGCTGTTTAAAGTCTTCGAGTATGTATGTTACGTCGTCCATTATGATACAAGTCAGTTCTTTCAAAAAATTGGTGTAAAGCTCCTTAGCTAAATTTAGTGTTAAGTTCCTTAGCACAACGTTTTGCAGTGAAATTTTGCTTGTCATCACGATTGGGCATCTTTTTTACTTTGTACACCTTCAGTCCTTGCCTGGGTATCACATTTTTCTCAATAATGGCTACCACTTTTTTGTCCATTTGTCGGGAGCCTACTTTTCGATTTGTTCCACTTCCAACACTCCGATCGAAACTTGATTCGACGCTATTTTACTGAATGTTACAAGAATGTAAACATGTTGTACCACGGAATAAATTGGAGAATTTCATATCAGTGAAACGTTTCAGCTATCCGTGGAATAATTCAAAATCTACACTGAAAGAAAAGTGTCCGAAATTTAACGTGGACAGGCTTTAATGGGTTTGGTGTGATTTGTTGCGATAGGTATGGTGCGGATATATGGCGTGGTCTTCAGGAAGTAAGGCTTCGCCGATGACGTTGATATCGTAGCACTTAAATTTGAGGCGATGGCGGACACGTACATCAGACTTAAGGCTGAAGTTGGGAGGAGAGACTTATGATTAATGCATTGAAAACAAAATACATGAAGGGAAGAGTCTCACCGGGAAGAGTAAAGACAATGTTAGCCTTCTACTACGAGTTCAGATCGACGGTGATGAATTCGAGGTAGTAGACAATTTCGTGTATCTGCTCTCATTGGTGACCGCCGATAACGACACCAGCAGAGAGATACAACGGCGCATTATGGCTGGCAATCGTGCCTACTTTGGACTACGAAGGACGCTAAGAACGGACAAAGTTCACCGAACTACAAAGTTGACCATCTGAACGTCTTAATTAGACCGGTAGTTCTCTACGGCCACGAAAGCACGGACATTGCTGGTGGAGGACCAACGCGCCTTGGTGTCTTTGAACGGAAGGTGCTGCGTACGATCTACGGTGGTGCAGATGGAAGACAGAACAGGAAACGGGCGAATGAACCACGAATTGCATCAATGCGCTAGAAGACCTCCCATCACACATCGCTTCATTGATCGACTACGATGGGCTGGGCATCGTTAGAATGTCGAACGACAGTCCTGTTAAAATGGTTCTCAAAAATTGAACGGGTACAAGAAGAAGAGGCGCACAACGAGCAAGGTGGATCGATCAAGTAGAAGGCGACCTGCTGGCACTCCGCAGACAGCGAGGCTGGCAGGCCATGCATGGACGATTACAATAGAAACTACTTCTTTGTACCTTGAAGACCACACCGGCCTTGGTCTGTTTAGTAAGGTAAGGTATGATTCTACTCGCTTTAAGACAATAAACACTGCAAAGCAATAAAATCTAGGAACTTATCCTAGGAACGATCCTAGGGCGAATCTAACAATGAGAGATTCTCTCTTCTCTCGCTCTCCTTCATTTATCACAGCGCCATTATAAAACTTTCGAGACATTCTTTAGCACAAATTGAAACACAACAACGCTGACTAGCAAACTCTACAAATAATAGAATAAAAAACGTAAAGGTGATTAAAATATGAATGAAAAAGCAAGTAATTAAACAGAGTCTTTCAATGTTAGATTCGGTTTAATGAAAAAAGTCCCTTATTCGTAGCAAACCAGAGATAATCAGTGATTTGAGAAAATTTATTGAAGAGTTGTCTATTTCATCTGCGACATTCATTGCTAGAAAAGCCAAATTATATAGAAAACCAATGTTGGGCGAGAGCGTGAGAGAAAAGCTTCCATCTGCACGGCCAGAAAATGAACTCATCATTAGGCTTTGTGCACAAATTACGTAAAGCAAGAAGGGGGGAGAGGGGGGTTGAGCAACCGTTACTTATTGTGACATATGGGGAGGGGTGTTTGTAAAATCGTTACGTAACAAAATAACCAATTTGAAAAATAAATCAAAAGTGAATAACCAATTGAAAATAGATAAAATTTCCTGTGTGCCAAGCAAAATAGCAAGTAGAAAAGGGTTACTAGTTAAGAACTATGCTTAAATTTTTTGCGAAACCCCCTTTTTCAATTTGTAAAATGAAAGCGTTAAATCCATATTTTGAAGGAAATATATTAAAATTGAGCCAAAGCTTCGTTTTTGTATTATTAATCACGCTTTCCATGGCTGGAACACTGCACCAAATATCACCATAGTTTCTAATTTTGGTTCCTTTGATGGCCAATCGCATGTATTCCTTATGGGAGTGGCCATAATAGAAACACATTTATGGCCAAATGGTGCAAGAAAGCTGAAATTTTAAGGAAAATGGAATTCTTTCTTTTGATTTCAGACCAAATTCTAAAGCTTTGATAAATGGAGACGTACTATTTAAATGTGTTCTTCTAAACGAAGGGTATCTTATGACGATTTGTGTCACTAATTGGCAAAATTGTCCATAAACGGTACATCTACATGCCGAGAAATGTATTGTTCTGTGTAAATTCCACAAATTTTATTGTTGACTCACGGCTTACCCATAATTTTCATTTATTCAAACAATACCGATTTTATGTTTGAACCAACAATAAATTCTGTTGTTTCTTAAAGCGCTGTAAAGAAGGCTTCGATTGAAAACAAAAAGCACTTATGGTTGAATCGAAAAATAAGATTTTTGGAAACGATGTACCTTTGCATTGATTCGACCAAAGCGGTTGAATTGAAAAAATAAATTGTTATTCATATTAGAACCATTGAAATAATTAGAAATTATGTTAAATTTGTTGTTGATTGTTGAATCTACAAAAATATTTTGATGAATCAGTTTCTGTTTTTTTGAATTTCTGAATTTCTGTTGGAAATCATAATTGATTAACAATATTGGATTCGAAAAGAAATTTCGTTTGTGATGATATATCATTGCATTATACTAAAACAATGTGTGGTTTGATTTTATACTCAAAAAATGTTGATTCAAATCATTGCGTTCAATCAGCCAATATTCCTCTGCGTGTAGCTTACATCAAATGCACTTGTTACTGCCCCTTTTGTTCTATGTTTTTGCCGTCATGAATAAGTCGTACACAGCCCTTCTTCATGAATTGCACGGATCAAAAGGAAAACTCTGATTAATATATTAAAAAAAAAAAAATAATTAAATTATAAAAATTTCAATAGGTTAATATTATGCATTGCATAAGATACTGTTGCAATCTCTTAACTAAATATAAGTGATATGAATAAAACTTTGAACTTTTTTTGGTGATACATTAAATAATTGAAAGACATTTGAGTAAACTTGTTGAACTAATATTTGTAACAGTTTTAAAAACGTCCATTACCCTGAATAAATACAGTACAATGAGGGCAATGTTTTTCGTAATCTTTATAATAGCTTTAAGTTACTTAAACGAAATTAATTGACTGATGTTTGCAATCTTTACAAATTTCAAGTTACCCAAATGATAATTAAACATAAAACAACAATAACAGATTTTGTGAAAATTTTATCATAATTGAGAAATAAGGGGAAGGGGATCCGTGAGCGTTACGTAATTATAGGGGGGGAGTCTGGTCACGTGTTACTTATTGTTACATAGGGGGGAGAGGGGGTCCAAAATCCCGTTTTTTTGCGTTACGTAATTTGTGCACAAAGCCTTAGAGGCCACATTACTCAGTCGCATGGGAAACTGCGACTCAGTTTCGTAAACAGTGGAGTTACCCAGTCTATGAGTGACTCCACTTTCTACGAAACTGAGACGCAGTTTCCATGCAACTGAGTAAAGTGACCTCTCATATTAAGTTCAATATCTGGCCGTGTATTTGTGGGGTGTGCAGATGAGCTATCGTTCAATTAAAAAAAAGGTAGGTCACTCATTTAAGTCCGGTAAACTTGTTCTTTAGCTCAGTTCATGAGCAGATTGCCCACCTCTAATTGCCATCAATCAAAACGGAGCGAGGACGTTTAAACCACCAGAGACAATCGATAAAATAAAAACGAGCAAAATTGAACCACAGTCAGTCATGACCAGAGCCTACTCTTCCATCCCTTTATGGAACCGATAATTCATTAATTTTCAATAACACGAATTTCTCATAACTTTTATAATGAATTGGACCGATACTTCGTAAGCCTTTGCGGTTTGAAAAGAATACTTTTTCTAGAAATTGGTTGTTCAAGAAACATGGAATTTCTTAACTTTATAAACCCCTGTTGGAATAAAGGGTGTTTCGATCAAAATATGGTCGACTTAAACTTGATGCATTTCCTGTCATCGTGTATTAAAAAAAAATTGCACACCTCTCATTTTGAAGATGTGTGCGTGTAGCATCATGCCATTATTTTGATTTTGAGATTAGTACTTCAGTTATCAAAATGTCGTCGAAGCAAAAGAAGCAACGCATCAAAATTTTTTACGTGCATGGCGAAAATCCAAACTACTCTCACGCCAAGTTGGCGAAATTGTTGAATGTGGCTAAATCAACTATTACCAACGTATTAAAAGTGTTCGGTGAACGTTCGTCGACAGCCAGGAAAGCTAGATCGGGGGAAAATCGAAAGCTGGAGGCTTCAGCGACGACAAAAAGAGTTGCCCCCTGTTTCAAGCGGAACCCCAACCTCTCCGTCCGAGATGTCGCAAAAAAGCTGGGAGTGGTGCATTTAACCGTGGATTGAGCTAAAAAACGAGCTGGACTGTCAACTTACAAGAAAGTGGTGACTCCAAATCGCGACGATAAACAAAACACGTCGGCCAAAGCACAATCGCGAAAGTTGTACTCGACGATGCTGACGAAGCTTGATTGCGTGGTA
The DNA here is from genome assembly GCA_034211315.2 of Aedes japonicus. Lineage (NCBI taxonomy): Eukaryota > Metazoa > Arthropoda > Insecta > Diptera > Culicidae > Aedes > Aedes japonicus. The sequence goes on from JASCZW010003096.1 coordinate 47,240, forward strand.
CAGGACGATGAAATTTACGTCAAAACAGACTTTAAACAGCTTCCTGGACAGGAATGTTATGCGGCAACCGAACTGGGAAATGTGGCAGATATTTTCAAGCACATTTAACTGTCAAAGTTCGCGAAGAAATATTTGGTGTGGTAGGCCATCTGTACCTGTGGCTTGAAGAGCAACGCGAGAAACAGTTCAAGACAAACTCGCGTTCTGCGGTGAATAAAGTGGACAAGGAGACTGTATAAAATATTATGGCAGGTGTGGAACGAAAACTAGGCGATTCGCGTTCGGTAAAAAGGAAGCTTGGCTGAATATTTCTCCTGTATTCTGTATTAATTGAACCTTAAAAAAATTGACTTATTAAAAAAAAACTTTGATCGGCTCACACAAATTTACTGTTTTACCAAATTTTGATCGGATCACCCTTTATGCACGACCTTAAACAAGAAGAATAAATTATGGGGTTGTTCCGGACACACATTGCTCTAGTTATATTGCTGTGCAGCCGCTTTTTTCAGTTAGCTTAAAATCCTGGCAAATAGTGTAATACTATTCTAATACTATTCTAATCTTCATATACTTATTTCGAATTAAACTTGAAGTTTTTTTTTTAAAGACCGTGCAATATTGTAGTTGCTTCTCCTTTACTGATCAGAACTAGTGTAATTGCACAGAGAACCACATAGATGGAGCTTGGGAGTACCTTTTATATCTTCAATGTACAAGTTTCACTTATTCTATTTATAGATCAATACCGACGCCGGCCACGTCCTCACGGTCTTTGGGGATGGGGGAAGGATGATTAGTTTGACAATCGATATTAGAGACCGTGAGGACCACTGCATCTCTACAATTGCCAAGTGAAGGATAGTTGTGTTAGTGAGGCAGGTTTATTTTTAGATCATGGATGCACTGTGGTAAGTGAAGCGATCAATGAAAGAGAGCGCAGTAGACTACTTTTCATTTTAAATCTAGTGGTGATAGAAGGAGGCAAGTGACTAATGGCAAAGGAAGGGGACGGGCCTGGGATTGAACTCCCGACCATCTGCTCAGTAAGCAGAACAGGTAACCACTGAGCTACCCAGCCGCGTCTTATTTCGAACTAAACTTGAAGTATACATCTACGGATTTTATGCGTATTTATTGCTTGAAAATAACAATTACTCGCTAATCACAAAGCAGAAGTCATTCACCGCATATTTTGTTAAAATGTCAATGCAGGAATCCAGGTAAGGCAAAAGTGAGGTTCAACGTCATAGATAGCGCTCGTTAAAAGTGGGTTTTCGAGCTGTCTAAGCTAAGTTATTGGTGATAAAAAGATCCAAAAATCAACAACAATGACGAACTGATTCATATGGAACATATCCAGAAAGTTATTATCTATTTCAGTTTTAGATACTACGATGTTTAACCTCACTTTAGCTTCACTTGGATTCTTCAATTTGGAATGATGCCGTGGACGTAATGTTGTTGATTTCCAGTGATTGTTGTTTCGCCGCCGATAGATTTTACGTGTTTTACTTGCTACGGATAAAGTTTCATTCAACAAATAATTTTGCTTTGCGTTAAAGAAAACATTTTTTTTATTTATTTAAGAAATTTATGACCTTTGTTGAGATCAATTTCCATTTTGTTGTGTTTTTATCCTCTATGTAGACAGTCGGACACTTATGTCGTTTTCGGTTTTAATCCTGGGTCAGGTCTGACTCTGACTCGCAATACCCGAACGAAAACGGATCCAGAGTTGAGTCATTATGATGGTATTAGTGCAAAAAAATAAACATAAACAAACATAAACATTTCATTTTGACAGTTTATGTTTGTGTGTATTGGTGAATCCAGGTTGGACCTCGAAAAAAGTTCAGAGCGAACCTCATCGATATCCAGGGCGGATCCAGGTCCGGCTCGATTGAATAAAAAAACGTTATGACAGCTGTTAGGGCGGACCTAGGGCGAACCCAGTTCCGCACTAGCAATAACCGAAAATGACATTAGAAACGCCGTGTATCAGCTTCAGCTAGGCAAGAACATTTGCGCATTTCTCAACTTCTCTTACGTTTCCTCCACGTCCTGACTTGTCGTTGACTGTTAATATATGATTAAGAATCCGCAAGTCAATTAGTACAATAAGAAAAATGTTCATTTGATAGAATCACTTACTTCTGATTTTCCTAGTAGTACCAAAACTCATCAAATTAGTAAAATTAACTGTTTTGGTACGTGAAGCATAGAACTTCTTTAAATATGGAAAACAATGGGTCGTAATTCCTCGCCACTTGATTAATGTGACTAAAGAGTGTAGGCGTAATAACAATCAAGATGCCAGAATGTCATAATTTAATGGCTAGTTTTCAGTGCTAGCAGTTTAACAGGTGTGGAGTTATAACACTCTAAAAAACAACAGAGCGTATTTTGGTGTTTATCGAGTTTTTACTCAATAAAACATAAGGCTTGTTCGCGACAAAATCTGGACATCACTAAATACTTATGTCTCTGGAAATACTTCATCAACGCGTCAACGTATGTCTGTTCATTGTGTAAAATTTATTTTTGGTGATACAACAAGCTTTTAGATCGAAGATGGCGTCAAAAGAAGAGCAAGTGCGAAAAGCAATTGTGTGCGGTCGTAATGCAAATCTGGATCTCTCAGCAAGAAAACTTGCAAAAAAGCTTGGTTTTCCTGTCCATAACGTTTATAAATTATTCGGTACACGTTTGACAACAGCCACCAAGGCTGGGAGTGGAGCAAAAACGGATCTCAGGAACCACCAGAAAGACGCGAACGTGAAGCAAATATTGCAGATGAGACTAGACTCTCTTCGCTACGTACTGTGACTAAAAAAATAAAAATGTCTCCAACTTTCGTGCATACTTCCAAGCACCGGCAAGGTATTAGGTCTTTCAAGGTGAAAATTGTACCGAACCGTCATGATAAACAGAATGTGACGGCTAAAACCCGGGATTGCAAGTTGTATCGCGAATATAAGACAAAGTTTTCCTGCGTGATAATGGACAATGAAACTTTTGTGCTGGAAGACTTGAAGCAGCTTTCCGGAAGCATTTCAGGACGAAGAAAAAGGCCAAGTTTCCCAAAAAAATATTCGGTTTTGCAGGTAATATGCAGCTGTGGTCGAGCAAGCCAAACTTCATCACTTCCGGAACGGTAAACAAGGAAATGTACCGTGAAGAATGCCTAAAGATGCGATTGTTACCTTTTATACGCAGCCATGATGCGCCCTCGCTATATTTTCTGATTTGGCATTTTGTCACTACTTCAAAGATGTCTTTGGAATGGTATAAAGTGAATGGAAGTGAATGTTGTACCGAAAGAGGTGAATTCACTTAACTGCCCGGAGTTGCGACCTATCTAGCGGTATCGGGGTGAAGACAAGAACTTTCTCAATATAAACAACAAGCTACACCTATAGAAAAATTTCGAAAATCTTGGACAAAAGCAGCTAAATCGGTAGCAGCTGTAATTATCTTCAAGATGACTAATTATGCACAAATCAATGAATAAAACATGGATTGAAGTAACAGCAAATTTGTTTGAGTCCAAGTTTATTCTGTCCAGATTTTGTCGTGAACAAGCCTAATTTTTTTCTTTTCTTTGTCTTGAAAATATCGAAAGTCAAAAGTAAAACAAAAGTTTTATGATTAGACGATTTTAGACGAACAATAAATGTGTTATATAAACTTAAATTTTAGTTCTTGGGTATCCTCTCATCTCCTCTACCTCTAGAAGACCGTGGGTAATCGGTTCTAGCTCCCTAACTTTAGTTTTAAGACACTTGTTGTATAAACTTGCCTCTGTAAAATTGATTCAATTGAGCTTGTTCAAATAAATAATATTGCAGAAAACAAACATATTTCTGCATAGATTGTGTGAAAAGGTTAAGAAATGCATAACTATACAAGATGTGAGCTTAATAAATGGGTAATTGGAGCTTTTTATGGAAAATAATATTTGATTTTCGTATTCCAATTTCTGCCTCCAGTTTTCTCGGTTTCGTGATTTTTGATTACCGCCATTTTCATATGTTAATCTAGAATTAATTTATTTTTCATGACATGAATGTCTCGTACTAAATTTTTACACAAAATCTTCAAAATGTCGAAAGTAACAATTGTAAACAATGACTTAAATAGTAAATTTCCTGGAAATACCAGATTGGTCACATCTACATCCACTACCGACGGGGAGGTTATATCTCCCTCTATCAGTTTCTGGTGCTTTTTTTTTGTAGGAGCATGTGGATCCCATAAATTTACACTGGATGTCATTGTTTACAAATGTTACTTTCTGCCGGCGTCGGTGGTGTAGTGGTAAGCGTGACTGCTGTTTGGCACCCCAGTGGGTCTGGGATCAATCCCAGTTGACGTCGGTGGTTTTTCTGAGGAAAAAAATCTTGTCATGTCTTCCTTCGGAAAGGAAGTAAAGCCGCTGGTCCCGGCTTATAGTCATGAGTCGTTAGGTAGGGTCCAGGTGGTGGAGTCGTCTCCCTGGCGTCAGTGATTGTCACCATGTGAGGAAATAGGCCAACGGAAAATAAAAAAAAAAAAAAAAAATATTGCTTTCGACCTTTTGACTGATATTTCTTTTTTCACTTTTTTTAAAAACACTATTTAAAAAAAAAACTTTATTGAGCGTATTAGTAGAACGATTGTGATTGGGAAACTAGGAGAATTTAAAATTAACACTTCATTTGATCACTTTTTAAAAACAAAAAATTGAACATTGAAACACTTTTACAAATTTTCGCTAGTAAACGCGAGCAAATTCCTTTAAATTTCACTACGAGCTTATCTTTTGACAGATAGGCCCATTTCGTCTGCTACTTACAGACTTCTTCAGTGTCGAGCGAAAATTTGAAAAAGTGTTTCAATGTTTTATTTTTTATTTTTAAAAAGCCACCAAATGAAGTGTTGATTTGTCTAGATTTATTATGAACTAACACTCGTCAAGAAACATAGAATTTTTAAATGAACACAGAAGTGCTTAAAGTTAAAAAAAAGAAGAAAATAACGTCAGAACCACAAGCACTATCTTCAAATTTGAAGTTTTGGTACACTTAAAAATTTTAAGTGTCTCCAAGACGACGCATTTCCACCCTGTCTGAGCAAAATCATTTTCCAACCAAGATCTCTCATCACGACTGCTCTCCAAAGAATACCGAATTCAACCTCACGTTCCATTGCTTCTGCTGCTGCTGCTGCTGCTGCTGCTTTTGCTGTTGTACCAAATCCAAATAGAGACATTTTATATTGCCATTATTGGATATAAATTAGTCAATTCCCGATTTCAACCTGTAGCTAGGTAGATGAGAAAGTCCGCAAAGCTCCCTCCTCAATAATAAATTATCAAAATCGGTTTAAATCCTAGAATGGGAAAGACTTCGACGATATCGTTCCGCAAGAGATTTGCAACTGCAGTTAGCAGCCGGGGTGCATCTTCCTCGCTAGTGTGTTGCACTTCTCATCTGTTCGCAACCAGTCGTGAACTTGTCGAAGGCATTGTAATCACGATCGAACCGTAGCGGCCCTAATCGATATCTCGTGAGGCTAATTTGTCTGGTTGAGCGTGTTACTTTGGCTGTTTTCTGTTTTCTGTTGGACACATGGGAAATCTTAACGGGAATCGATTCGCAAGGAAGACGACCTGCTTAACAATGTTCGCAATCGCTGCTGTCTGCATTATGGCCGCATATTAGTTGGAGCTGTTGTTGTTGTTGTTGTGGTTGTGGTTCAACTTGCAACCAGTAGTAGTAAGTGTGTATGGCTAGCTTTGCGAATGAGGGGCGTTTAATGGTTACATTGAACGGTGGCGCCAGGTTATCTCTTGTACGACAACCATCCCAACAGCTTGAAACGGCAGCATGTAAGCTTTCGACAAAGTTCTTAAAGGTGAGACCGGTACACGGTAAGGCACTTTGCAGTTGAAGAGTTGTTGACTTCTGCGGGAAACTTGTTTCAGGTCTCATAGAGTGGGGCTAATCGAAACAAATATTCGTCAATTTTAAATCCGAAATCCGAGTTCAAATCGCATCCATCGCATATCCAACTTCTAGATCGCAAGAGCAATTAATGCTAACAAAATGCCAAGCAGAAACTTCTCACCTGACTCGGTTCAATAAATCATTCCCACCTTAACAAGACACCCATTTGTGTCACAGTTTGCCATTTGAAACTGTCCCATTTTCCACGTGAGCGTCCGTTCTCGCCTATATTTGTAGCCGTGGTTTGCAACTAATTCAACGACTTACTTAAACTACCCGATTTAAGCCTGCCGACACCTCCCCGGTTATGGAGGTCTTCCCCGCACAAATCACTTACCGGATCGTCGTCGTCGTCGACGTTGGTATGCCTATTCTCAAGTCTGGTTTTAGTTAAAAGCGGTCGAAGTCGTGCTCGTGAATTGATTAATTACAAACGGTGTTTATTCCTCCCTTTGCGATAAATTAAAACAAATAAAAATGCACCGCGCTGCGGTTGGATTGAAAGCCGACTGAAAACCGTCTCGATTCCCCGAGGTGATCCCTCGCGATCCCACTCTACGGCGCGCGCAAGAGGGCGTGATATGGCGAAGTTCCGTAGCCTCCCCAACCCCAATCCTTTCATTTGCGGACCGCTACCGCGCACGTGGCAGGGGGTCGTGATTTCAGGTGTTTTACCATAAATCGTTTAATTTAATCCGTTTACCTCGAACCGGGAAATATAAATGCATAACGCACTGACTCGCCGCGACTCCTGTACTCCTGCCTCAGTGGATCAGGTTCCACCACCCAGCGGCTGGGCGCGGGAATGACAAAAGTGGTCAGTGCGATATTGGGTATAGATAAATTTCCATACATCACGCCAGGATCGGTTTGCGGTGGCGATTTATCACCGGGTTGGGTTTCATTGGGTGATATTAATTATGAGCTTTCCCCTCGGCCGGCCATTCTGTTTGTCCTGTTGGCTTGGCAGACAAGGTGGAGTCCGACAAGGAGGGAACCCGGTGCCGCTCAGTTCAATGGATTAGGTTGTTATTGATCTGTTGATACGCGACAGATTTTGTTGGCAGTTTGCGTTGATCCTGAATATGGTTGGGGTAAATTTATTGATTTATTGAATCTATTGATTTGACGTGGACTTGGGGAGCACGCGACGGTATGCGGAAGAGTAAATTCCAGTTGATTGACTTGAAGGTTGGGATACTTGAAATTAAATACGGGACGATCAAGGCTTTGACAATTGATAAATTTCGTAAACCCCAGCATTTTTGCTGTAACGCATGTTGTGATGACATACAGTCATGTTTGAAAATATGGAAAAACATCTGCATTAAAAAAAAAATAAGTAAACAATTTAACCCATTTTTTTATTCATTTATTATCGAGAGGGGCCCTGGGCAGGTTATCTCGCGTCGTAAATATTTTCGTAACGTGTCTGGGGTAAGATTCGAACTCGTGGCTCACGCGTGAGAGGTATGGATGCTTACCACTACACCGGTTAGCTGCCCTCTTTTATGATTATTATTATCACTTCTTTCCGCACAGAGAACAAAAAATAATTTTAACAGGCGCGTAATATTCGCCTTTGCTGATTCCAAGCCAAAGGAAGCGTAAACAACGACATTGTTTGCAATATTGCATACAACTAGACTAGATTTAGGCGTTATCTGGCTTTAATTGACATGAAATATCCCATTAGTTTCTTGGTACCGCAGTGAGTCTGGGTTCAATTCCAGTCGGCGTCGGTGGTTTTTCTGAGGCGAAAAAGCCTGGTCACGTCTTCCTTCGGAAGGGAAGTAAAGCCGTTGGTCCCGGCTCATAGTCATGAGTCGATAGGTAGGGTCCAGGTGGTGGGGTCGTCTCCCTGGCGTCGGTGATTGCCACCATGTGAGGAAATAGGCTGACGGAAAAAAATCCCATTAGTTTCTGTCAAATCTAGCATTTTTTTATGTTTAAATTCGGAAAATTAGTTGTTTCTTTCAAACTGTGCGACTTTTTTTTTCAATTCTCAGCATGTAACTGTAAACTTTCTCCTACCCCGGGAGTCTAAGGGCCAAAGGGAGTTAGGTTCGGTAGATACATTAGTCAGTTTTGTAGACTTATATCCTAGTTGGTTTGGAGATTATTATCGGAACTGTACGGATCTTCCAAATGTGACATCTGCCTCAACTCCTCCGCAAAATCGTAGTACTTCGTAATCTTGGCAGAGAATTGCTTTATGTGACATTTTTCCTGAACCGGGTCTGACAGGTACTGGTAGTAGGGCACTTACTAATTGTGCTTCAGTGCAAGTTGTTGGTGCACAATCTTGGAGCATCGTTGTGACGGCCGAGATACGCTACTTCTGCCAATGCTTTTCAGTCAGCAACAACATGTTCCATTGTCTTTCCTACACAATATCCAAGCCAAAGGAAGCGTAAAATACGAAATTGTTTGCAATCGCTCATACGCCATTCAACAACTTTTGCAATCTTCCATACAATAGACTATTTTCAGGCGTTATCTGAATAAAATTTACATGATATATCCCAAAAATTTCTGCCAAATTTAGCATTCCCTTTATGTGCATTATATCATGCTTGAAATTAAATGTTTCTTTCAAACTGTGTACTGTGTTGCACTTTCTACAGTGCTCTCATACTTTTTCGTGCAATATGTACCTACGATAGTACTCAGTAGCAATGACCCGATCTTCGATGGCTACCATGAAGCTTTTTTCCGGGTAAACAACGAAATTGTTTGCAATATTTCATGCGCCATACAACAATGTTTTCAATCTTTCTCACAGCAGACTAGTTTCAGGCGTTATCTGGCTTGAATTTACATGGAATATCCCATTAATTTCTGCCAAATCTAGCATTCCCTTTATGTGTATTAGATAACGCAGAAAATTAAACGTTTCTTTCTATCTGTGGACGTATTCGACGCTACTTTATCGACAAGCGCTTGTTCCAACTGACACGAGGCTGCGTCCGAGACATCTACTTCTGCTTCCATGATGTGACTTTATCCTCGATAGTTTTAAAGTCACAGCTCAGCTGATAGTCCTCCTGCGACAGTTCTGGCATTCTACGATGTACATGCGCAATTCCATTACACCTATCCTCTTCAAATTACAACCGCATCCCATCAATGGTATGTTGAACAAAATTCTCCCATAGATTAGCCTAAAACTGTGTTACTACGACAATCTCCGGAAGTGCTTCATTGTAGTTATTTTTTTTGCTTCGGAAGCGGTTGTAAAACTCCCTCTCGTTAGTGTTAAAAATTCTGGTTTCCTCCTTCCGCTTTGAAATTTCTTCATACCGATGCATTCGTTAAGCATGAACACTCAATAGCTGTATATGGGTGTCCAGAACCTCAGTAATTTCAGCTTCAGTGAGGTTTCAGAGCTCTGCGGTCATGACAATTTTAGCATCGTGTAGAACTTGCCTCACCGATCGGTCTCCCTTCTTGTACTGCGTTAACCGACCAATTCTAGTTCGCAGTTTGGTGATTCGGCTCTCCAACTGCCTCATCCATGTGGGTGTTGTGCGTTGGGGCATACACGCCCTTCGTCGTTTCCTTAAGGGTACGTCCATAATCTCAGCTTTTTTACAACAGCGCACAGCTTACAGCTGCAGTCAAAATATCGTCGTTGAGAATACTTACTGCACTTGTCAGCCGGTAGGAATACTACAGTTCTGGTATCCTGTCTCGAGACATGGGGCCTGTTTGTTTTGGAATTGAGTTGACGCTGCACGGAAACAAACTAGTACCCAACTCTGTGATTTACCAAACGGGGTATTTTGGCTTGTTACTGAATTCATCTCTTGGGGCGCAACGAGCAAGATGGTCAGACCAGGTGGAGCAAGACCTAGGAAGCACAAGGTGCCCAAGGGATTGGAGAGGAACAGCCACAAATCGGGCATTATGGAGGGATATTGTGTATCAGGCTATGTTATAGTATTGTGACGTTATGCCATATAATATATAAATATATAAATAAATAATAAGCATTATCTCTTAATTGACAAACTGGACAAATTGAAATTAACACTTCACTTGATCACTTAGAAAAAAAATTGAAACACTTTTTAAACTATCACTAATAAATGCGAGCAAATTCCGTTAAATTTCACTACAGAAAGTTTATTGCTTAACAGATAGGCTTATTTTATCTCGTAGTCGACTTTGTATTTGATACAATTGATAGTGAAGAGCTGTGGAAAATTATAGACGAGAACAGATTTCCCGAGAAAATGAAAAAGCTAGGAGTTAAGACTTTCGATGGGTGGAATACATTGCTGTTAAAGATATCGGTTGCCTCATCGGACTCGTTTGAAATACTCAGAGAACTTCGACAAAACCATCCTGTTTAATATTGCGCTGGATTTTGTGACGAAACGTGCGGAAGTTTACCTGCGGAGTACGATAATAAATCCAACCAGTTCATCAGTTCCGTAGATTTTTGTTCCTATAGTTCTCAACGGGTATGAGACATGAACAATGCTTGAAGAGAACTTGCAAGCACTTGGACTATACGAATGACGTGCGCTCAGCAGCATTTTGGCGGTCTATGAGCAATGGCATATGGTGGACAAGAATGTACCACAAGCTGGCGCAACTCTATGACGAATATTGCGTGTGCTGGAAGTTGCTAAAGCATATCGGCGACAATGTACGGGTCATGTTGTTAGAATTGTTTGCTTCAAATCTATTAAAAAAAGACGCAGTGGTTCGCAGCCAGTAAGATTGCTAAACCTAGTGAAGAAAGATCACGGAAGTGTTCGAAAGATGAGAATATGAGCAAGAGCATAATTTACCTTCCGAGGATGCTAATCCAAAAATGCCCAGAGAACCAACAGGCGCTGCTTGAGACTAACATACATCCTCAATGTGTCGAAACCGATGATCGTAAATTAGGGCAATGTCGGCGTGGGTCCCACTTGAAGGCAGGTCAAATAAGAAAAGAGTAGGAATGTGTTGACGTCATATTCGCTTTGTTGGAAGCCGACAAAACCTCTGCATTTCCACAAGAAATTGCTGAGATGCTGGACAAAAGTGTTGGCAGCAGTGTTCGTTTTGGTATTATATACAATGAATTCTCGAGTACTTTTTCAAACAGACGAATCTGATTTTGTGAACAAAGAGGGGAAGTAAGATTCACACGTAAGTTTCTGAAGACGTTCAGCACTATCACTTTCCTATCATGCTAGGAAAATGTGTTTCCTTATGTTGGCGGGCCTAGTTTTCATGAAAGCGCTAAGAGTTTCAGTTCAGTTTGAATCTTGCTTCCCCTCTTTGTTTACAAAAAAAAGTCTGTTTTGAAAAGTATTCGAGAATTCTATCTTTATTTTCAGAATATTCTCCATTAAGCTGGTTTTGATGAGATGCTTAAAGTAAGGATGCTATCCAGGCCACTCACAAAGTGTGATGGTGATTTTCATTAAAGCGTGAAAGCTATTTAAAACTTACGGTAAGGATACTGTTGAGGCCATTCACCAAGTTTGATTGTGCTTTTGAAAGGTTTGCTGAGGTTTTTTTTACTGGCGTTCTGTCAACAGTTAGTGCTTAGGTCACTAACTAATAAGGACCGATTCATACCACCACAAAAATGCTGAAAAGACAAGGTAATGTTTATTAATGCTTCGAAGCCAGTTCGGACCGCCCTAGTAGCACACTTGTTGCCATTCGGTTGAGAAAACATAAATATGACTTGCTAAGTCATAATCAAGTTACTACAACTTATTAGGATCGTAGTGTGCTACTTGGGCGTTTTATATCAACAGCAACGATACCATTTGGACCTCTCATAAAGGGATGGTGAATATTTATTGGGCAGACAAGCCATACGAAACATACGTACTCGAAGACATAAAACAGCTACCGGGTCTGACTTCTTACACCGCAATGCAAAGGAATGCCGTTGTCGAGCATTTTCGGACAAAGAAAATGTAGAAATTCCCGAAGAAGTATTTGATTTGGCAGGTCATATGTAGTCGTGGTCGACAATCTAAAAGTTTCATATTACTATCAATAAGGATGTGTACGAGAAAGAATGTCTGCAAAATTGGTTGCTACCGTTTATCAGAAGCCACGACTTTCCAGATCTGTCTTGGCTTTATTTGGCCTCTTGTCCGTATGCGAATGCCGTCCTGGAATGGTATTAGGTACAAATACGTGCCAAAAACAGCCAATCCACCAAAGTGTCCAGAACTTTTCACAAAAGAGAAGTACTGGGCTCTAGTTAAGCGGAAGCTCTTCGAAACTAAGAAGAAAGCAAATGGTACCGGTGATTTTTAGAGGAAATGGAGAATCGTCACGACGGGTGAACTTGAGGATACCGTACGGGACCTGATGGTGGGTGTACTACAGAAAGTTCGAGAATTTCTCAGAATGAAGAATTAACATCTTAATAAGGTGTTTCTAATTTAGATATTTGGTTTTCGTTGAACTATGCGTTTATATTTTTTTACTGCTATTATTTTGGTGTCCAAAATTTAACGTGGACAGGCTTTAACACCAGATATGCTGGTTCCTGAAAACGGCAAACAACCCCCTGGAAACAAATTGGTCTATTCGGTGAGTCGAATGAAAAAAATACGAGTTGCTCTTACTTGACACGTCGAATCGAGTGAGTTGACTCTCCATATAAGTTGCACGGAGAGTCGACTCACTTAAGTGAGAGCTTGAGTTTGACTTACTGAAAAGACCTAAAAGACTTGGAAACAACCAACCACTCGATGTTTTAAACTGACTCATTTTACGTTTGATACATTTCAGTAAGAATTAATTGAGTTAATTGAGCTCTTATGTAAATATAAACTTTGCTCCTGGAAGGATAAGAGTGTGATTTCAAAATAATCATTAAAAAATAAATACGGTCCACTATGATGACCGATATTAAAATCACCCTAAGACCATTCCTCATGTTTCACAGTTCCTACTTTGACCATTCCAGCTGAAAATTTAAAAAAAATTTACGAATAAAATTACAAAACTCTTCAATTCAGGAGCGCGGTCTACATCGATCTCTCCTCGGAAACATGCGATACTTGAGAACCTGGAAATAAACAGCTCTCAAAAGAGTTTCTTGGTTATCCAGGAAACATATGTGATTTTACGAGGGTTCCGTAAACCATGGTTTAGACTGCTAAGACGTTTTAAAACTTCGATAAAACATACAATGTTACAGTACGACCCTAATTGAAAGTTTGACCAGCATAAGTAAGAGAGCATGACCAATATGGCCCTGGGCACTCAGTTTAATTACCTATGAACTCGTCATTTTGTATTCATATGATTTAAGGTGCCACATACACTGAAAATAAAATTAAGTTTAAACTTCAAAAACTGAAATGAAATTGATTTCTACTGTTTATGGAGCTGGGCTTAGGATGCAATACCACATGCACTGTTAAAATAACGAATCATTTGTGTAACCAAAAAGAACTTTTGTGCAATGTAAAGCATGTCTTAGGAGTGTATCGAATATAAGCTATCCACATACATTTGCGTTGTGCGCATGTATTTGTGATGTTTTTTTATGCTCTGAACACTGCATGCTGTGCGTTTGACTGTCAGCTTTCTTTTATTTACTTGTTTGTGCGGTTCAAATTCTGCGTTTTCAAAATGTCGCTTATTGAAAAGGAAGTGAAAATTAAGGTTCTGGACACATGGCTAAGTGAGAAGGCGAAAATTGGCGAAGCGGTTTGGAATTCATCATGCGAGTGTTAAAACTATCATTAATAAGTTTGGGGAACACTATTCTTTGGATGAGCTACCAGGAAGAGCCAGAAAACCCGGTTCTTCCAACCCAAAACTGGAGCAAAAAGTGCTATCTCTAATCATGAAGAACAAATCAATGTCAATACGTGATTTGGCCAAAAAAGCAGGAACGAGTGTCGGAAAGATCCAGCGTATCAAGAGGCGAAAACACCTGAAGACCTACAAGAAGCAGAAAATCTCGAAACAAAGAGCAGAACAGAAGAAGCGAGCAGCAGCAAGGGCCCGGAAATTGTATTCGCGTCTTTTGCAGCATCCGGATGCATGCGTTTTGATGGACGATGAGACGTATGTAAAGGAGGACTCACAAACCCTTCCAGGTCCACAATACTTTACTGCCGTCGTTGGGAAGGATGTGAGCGATGCGGACACGTCGATTCAAGTGGAGAAATTCGTCTGGTCAAGTCGAAAGGTACTGGTATGGCAAGCAATATGTTCCTGTGGTTTGAAGTCAACCATTTTTTACACTACCGGAACTATAAATGCGGAAATCTATCGATCTGAGTGTCTCCAGAAGAGATTGTTGCCTTTATATAAGAGGCATAGTACACCTCCACTGTTTTGGCCGGATTTAGCGTCGGCTCACTATGCTAAAACCACTCTCAATTGGCTAGCGGAAAAGGGTATAGATTTCGTTGAGAAAAATATCAATCCACCAAATTGCCCTCAGCTTCGACCCATCGAACGTTACTGGGCAATCGTGAAGAGGATCTTCTAGAAGACTGGTAAGGCAGCTGGGAACATGCAGGAGTTCAAAAAAATTTGGGCTCAAGCGTCCAAAAAATGCGATGCAACACTTGTCCGGAACTTGATGAAGAGCATTCGATCCAAAGTTCGAAAATTCGTGAAGGAATAACTTAAATTTCATCCGGTCTTCATTATGTTCAAATTTAACCTCGTACAATAAAGGATCAATTTTTTGTATGAATAAAAAATCGGTTTTCATTATAATTTGAAAGATAGTTAATGGATAGCTTATTTTCAATACACTCCTTAAGTTAAATTTTGGACACCAAAACAATAGGAGCAATAAAAAACACATAATTCAACAAAACCGATTGTCAGAGAGTCATATCAACATTAGAAACAGTTGATTAAGATGTCCTTCTTCGCCATCAGGTGTATGTACGGTATCCTCAGATACGCCCGCCGTGACGATTCTCCATCTTCTCTTGAAACCATCGGTACCATTTGCTTTCTTCTTAGTTTCGAAGAGTTTCCGCTTAACTAGATCCCAATACCGGCCGATGTTTGGGACAGTTTGGTGGATTGGCTGTTTTTGGCACGTATTTGGAGCAGAATTTCAATATGGCTTGCCAAATCAAATACTTCTATGGGAATTTGAATACCTTCTCTGTCTGAAAATGCTCGGCAACGGCGTTCCTTTGCATTGCGGTGTAAAAAACCAGATTCGGAAGCTGTTTTTAATCTTCGAGTACTTATGTTTCGTCGTAAATTATAATACAAGAAAATGTTTATAAAAATTCGTGTAAAGCTTCTTAGCACCACCATTTGCAGTGAAATTTTGCTTGTCATCATGGTTGGGCCCTTTTTCACTTTGTACGCCTACAGTCATTGCCTCTGCTTCAATTTTTGTACGTATGATTTTGACTTCCCAACTTTGCGAGCCACATATTGCAGAGAAATGTTGGAATTTTTCTCAATAATGGCTACCACCTACCTGTCCATTTTTCGTGAGCATACTTTTCGATTTGTTCCACTTCCAACCTTCCAATCCACAGCCAGGCGCTGGTCAAATGACTTGCATACACAAAAGATGGTAATTTTTGGTAGTTTTAGTTCCGTGAAATAATTCAAAATCTCTACCGAATGAAGTGTCCGAAAATTAACGCGGACAGTTTTTATTAAATTGACGAAGAGAATCAACAGTTTCGAAAGGGCCTATCAATCCTACAACGAGTATTATCAATGGCGCACTTGAATCGTTCGAAGGCAGCAAACGAGCCTACAAGGCTCTGCACCTTTACTGAAAAACATCAACCCGAAGTGATTGTATTTCTTTATTTAGTTCTGACCACCGCATACCCCCTTTGGCCCGGTGAGGCCCCGAAAACAACCCTATTCTCGTGAAAGGCCGTTCGGTGGTCAATCCAACTGGTGCCATTGCGAGTTTTTTGCTCGAAGTTGCAAGGAGGGCAGATTATCTTGCCACCGCACGCCAGTTCAAGTGCATTATGGCTAATTTTCCAGAATTGCTAAAACGTGCCCTCCGATCGCGGCGATTGCAGCGGGGCCAAGCAATAAATGTGCTCCTTTGCATGCGGGGTGCGCTCATGTTTGCGAGGTTATGTTTGCCAAGTGACCACGTGCGTTGTTTTGTGCTACTTTGTTTCCTCATCATCATTATCGTTGGGAGTTTTTCTTGAACCACCAGCATAGGTTGGGATCAATCATAACTACTCGAAAAATTACCAACTTTTCGCCGTTTGCCAGCAATGGTGGTGGTTCGACGGGCCCCGTCTGAAGGAGCGAGGAAGGCGGAAAATCTCAGTCAATTTTGTATTGTATAAATTCACCTCATATTTCATTCTCCCCAATGCTTCGAACAGACACCGGAGGGTAATAAATCATTCGAGTTATGGAAACACGTATGTAATGGTAACTTTACACACAAGTTTTACTACGAATAGAGCAATGAACTGCGTTGCTCTGACTGGGGGCTACGTTGGGGATCAAAGTCTTCCAACACCAGGCAGGGCTAGCTGGAAAGCACATTTGAAATATGACGAAAAACAAATTCTACTTCGTCTAGCCATTACAACATGCTACAGTTTGAGGAAACAGACAGGAGATTGGAGTGCGATGCAGTGCGTACGGGATTAGCCACGAGTGACTCATTCGCTTGGATTCGTTCTGCAAGTGTGAAATCCAGTTAGCTCCAATTCGAAATGCTTGGTTGAAGTCAGAAGATTGACTTTATTGAATGATCATTCTGCCATGCCCCGAGGGGCTTTGGACTTTAAAGTGATAAAAAGCAGTTCAGCAAATCTCTCATTACGCCACCGCAGACACCATGTTGACTGCGTAGAGCAGCCGGTGACGTGTAATTACAAATTAGACCTGCAAACTGATTAATCACATCTGCACCCTCCGGGAATGATTAGGTCCGTGAGCAAGCTTTCGTGATAAATACCCTCACCGACCACGATTCACACCATTCAGATAGGACATGTCCCTGTCACGGGCAATGGGAAACCTGCTTCAGCAAAACGAAAACAAGATTATGCAAGTTTTTCAACGATTATAACTGCCAACCACCGGACAAACGCCGGCGCTCTTCAGGAAGATCGATTGCTCGACTGTGCTGCCTCCAGGGTAGTCTTAATTCAATAAAAATCAACCGTTAATTTGTTGAAAAATTGTTGATTGCTCCCAAGTGTCGTTGATTAGATCGGCACCAACCGGCTTGACCGTACCAACCAGCCAATTTAGCCTCATAAAATCGAAGGAAATGTTATCATTAGTCGCCATGTCATGTTTCTCGCCCTCCTTCCTCCCCGGTCAGATAGGAGCAAAACACCTGAAATCAAAGCTCGTGTACGCAAAAACCGATTGGCCGCCACGCAACTTGATATCACTTGTAACAGCATAGACTTGTCGTACAAATTTATCGACAAAATACGTTCTGCCTGAGGTCCCCCACGGGAGGGTGACACGACAACGACGCACCTTTCACTCTCCAGAGAGCAACAGCGCCTGGACTCTTCACGGGCAGCCTCCGCAAAGGCCCGGGTGAGTATCTGCGTCACAATATTTTATGTTATCATTAGATTTGTGTGCTGTGTTTCTACTTCTCTGTGAAGTTTTGCGCAATCATTCCGAAAGTCCCATTCCGGCGTGGACGGGTTAGGCCGCTGGCACCGGATTACGAGTCCAAAGGCCGGCCTATGTTATGTAGTGCTGTGCTGTGTTTGTGTGCAAATGTAATTAAGAAACAGTTACACATTTTCCGGAGAATGAAGTGATAAATTTTGTTTCTAAACATGTGCTGTACATACATACATACATGGGGACATGTTTCCTCGTGCTTCGTCGTCGGGCGTCATGGAGAACAAAACGGCACTGTCCTGCTTGGGAACGTGGATTGATGGTTTGGATTTATTATATCATCGTGGGTTGGGGTCTTCGAGTGGTGCAAGGAAATGAACTAATTGCTGAATTCATTGTAAGTTAATGGGTCTGAACCAAAGGTAGTGCAAATCACGAGATTGATTTTTGAGGATGTTAATAAATATTAATATTAAAATTAATTAGTCAATTATGGATTGGAAATTTGTTAAGTTATTATGATTATTGAAAACTGGAATATTTTGTCTTGATGATTAATGAGTTTATTAAATTTTATTCAACAACTGCATCTGGGGTATACGGTAGATACAATTAAGTAGATTGTTAACTTAGTCAATCCGAAGTAAAGATTACAGCGTATAAAATCCAGCTTTCAAGCGATGAAACGGCCCCGCGACGGTATGTATTTTCACTATAGTCACTGAGAACAGAAATCCAGGCTCGAACATTTTTTTTCACGAAACTAAAATTGACAGACTATCAAACCTCGAGAAGGGTAAGCGGCGCTATCAACATACGATTTACCAAAACTAACGGAAACGAACTGTAATTTATAGAAATTTACACACGGAGGGCACTCCAGCTTGGATGTAGGCTAAATGGCTCTAACGTATGTTTTGGGCCTATCGATAAAATTGGTTTGTTTTCATTGTTTTCTCATATTGATATGTCATTTAGGCAATACTAATGTACATTTTTGGTTTTCGGTGTAGAAGTGGCGAAAAACTGTTCACCTCACATATGAAGCATAGGCCCAATTCTAAATCCATAGACCCCAAATTTCGTGAATACCAAATCTAAATAAAAGTTTTATCTCGTGGAGTTGTGCTTTTGATAAGTCATGAAATGTTTGGAAGTGTTTATGAACCAGTTAAGAATCCAAAAATATATAAGGTGTAATATAGAGGACGCAAGTATTGCATTGCCCTAATTGATGGTTGTACAAACCGGAATCTCTCAGTTACATAAGTCGTACTTCATAGTCTGGATTTCTTGACTTTTGTTGCGTAATTTGACATAAACAAGAAAAGGAACAACGTTTCAAAATGTTGCTCGTTAAATCGTTTAAAGTGACTAAACCCAAGCAACACATCCCTGTCGTAATAGATGGCAACAACTTGGTTGAGGCTTAATTAAGTCACATTGCAGTTATTTTGACTGATTTGCAACAAGTATGCTTCAACTGTCACCATAGTAATAAAAGTGTTCGGGAACCATTTTCGACAGCCATAGAGCATGTATCGGGGAAAATAAAAAGCCAGGATGACCAACGGCTTTACTTCCATTCCGGAGGAAAAGCTTTTCCACCTCATAAACATCTCAACGACCTCGGCAGACATTTAACCCACACCTACTGGGCTGCCAAGTAGCAGTCACGTATGCCGCTACACCACTGGTGCCGGCTGACGAGTCTGACTGTTGACTAATACCCGAAGACAGTGACAGCAAATAACGAAGATTAACATAACAAACGGCCAAAACATGATCCTGGAAGTTGAACATGACTGTGGAGTCGAGTCAGGATCGTCAACCAGGAAATTTACTTAAACTAGTGTCTGGAAAAAAAACCGTCTGCTGCTTTTCTTGTAGCAACACGATTGTTCCGTGGTGCTTTTACTGCATTTGGCATTTTTTATTGGTGAATCCAACTTGAGAAAAGAAGAAAACATGGAAGGATGGTATTTTCAACAGCTCTAAGCAGTTAAGTATAAAACGATTAGTCGAAAATGTTTCAAAAAATAACATCTAAAAAAAAAATTAAGCAATAAATGAACGATGTAAGAAAATTTTAAGGACGCAGATATTGAATCACACTAAATCATGGTTGTACAAACCTGGCTATCTTAGTTTCTTCGTACTTGATAGTCTGGTGCTCTATTAGTAATTTTGAATTGTTTTCTTCCCTTGTGGCTATGATGATGCAAGTCCGTCTACAATTGCAGCAGATTCAGGAGACATGCAGACATTACACATATAATTGGTATAATCATTTTATATTATAACAGCCGCTCAAATTTTTTTATGCTATTTTCAGCTTCATATTTGCATCTTTGTAAGTTTTGGCCTTCCTGACTCACGTTATATATTTCCATGCCCTTTGGTTCAGAAACACCGAGACAACATAGATCAATACGCTAAGAACGGTATAAACCCTAACCAATTTTACTTTCAGCCAAATTTTCTAACACATGGTAAGTAATTAAACCGAGCCACCTACAAAATATGCTGAATGTCCTGACCTGATATATAACGCGGGGGAAAGGGAGGAGGGACCAATCCAGGGCACCCAAGTGTGACTCGATATGGATAGGGAGCATGGGACTTCGCCTTCTCCCAATTGTTAACATTTCTGTCAGGAACGAGGGGCGGGCTCTTCGGCCCCATCTATTGGGTTTGATGCATGTCAATCGAGGCTCGATTCTAATGCTGTGGGTGTGAACTTGCACTTTGCGAAAGGAGATTCTCTTCCATATATTTGCGGGTTTTGCGTAAGTGTATTTGCTGACGGGCCCGCCCAAACGTTTTTGGCCCTTCATACAGGAGCTGGATGATCAAAAACAAAAAATAGAATCCTGATCAAATCGTTTCTCAGATTTTAGTTATTTATTTTCCGTCAGCCTATTTCCTCACATGGTGACAATCACCGACGCCAGGGAGACGACTCCACCACCTGGAACCTGCACCCGACGACTCGCGACTATGAGCCGGGACCAACAGCCTTGCTTGCCTTCCGAAGAGGAAGACGTTGACCAAGTTCTTCCGCCTCGGAAAAACCACCGTCATCGACTGGGATTGAACCCAGATCCACTGGGGTACCAGTAGTAGTCACGTTTACCACAACACCACCGACGCCGGTGCGCTGCATTGCTCTAAAGAGCGTATAATAAAGAGGAGGAGCATGTTAAAATATTGATTGTTAAATCTTATCAATCCGGGCAAATCAACTGTCACCAAAGTAATAAAAGTATTCGGAGATCGTTTGAGATTTTTCTGCTCCTTAAAGTAATAACGCCCTCGGCACAATTAATTAAACCATTCGGGTACCAAGTAGCTGTCACTTTGGCTGCTCCACCCACTGACTGCTCGATTGTGATGATCAGAGGCGACTTATACGATTAACAAACAGACGGCTGGCTTTGATCCGGACTGTTGTTGATGTTTTGTATTTACGTGACTTTCGGCCTGAGGATAGTGCATCGAAACCTTCATACCTTCGCTGTTCGCGAAAAAACGCTTCTTTTACAAAGAAAAAACGTGATAAAGATTATTCTCCAGAAAGTCCCATCGGCTTTGAATCGAATTAATACCGGACTGACTGGTGTGACTGGTGACCATCGGCGTTGCTGAACTTCTGCTCTACTCTCCATTTGCTCCATGCTGTCGTTTACCTCCCATCTACTTTCGTCGAGCCATTTAGCTCCCATTTCCTGAGCCATGTAGCTCCCACCTCTTGACGCAGTTGACTCGAGTAGTTCTCGACGGTGTGTCTACCTTGCGCCGAAGAAAAGGTTCCTGGCGGCGGAACTTTCCCCAAATCCGATTCTTCTGATGTTGCTGCTCACTCCAACCGATCGAGAGGGTGCCGAAATCAGTCCAGGGATTCCGGTATAGCGTAGCGTCCGTTTCGCTGGCGCCTTTATGACCCGAAACCGGTGCTACGACGCGTTCTAATCAACTTGTCCCGGGCTATGGATTTAGCCTACTCTAGAGGAGG
The DNA here is from genome assembly GCA_034211315.2 of Aedes japonicus. NCBI lineage: Eukaryota > Metazoa > Arthropoda > Insecta > Diptera > Culicidae > Aedes > Aedes japonicus. The sequence continues at coordinate 68,798 of JASCZW010003096.1, forward strand.
TCCCCGACCGCAGGAATTCCCCCAGAACCGATCAGTCTTCATAGGGTTCCGAAAAAAGCGTGACCAAACCGATGCATATACTTCCGGAATCAGCCGTGCCCGGAGAGAAATTTCTTCAGATAGGAGTACACCTCTCCATGCTCCTATTCAACTAGGCTGACACATTTGGGATGAGCCGGTAGGTCCATCTTCTTTTCATCGCATTGTCCCACTTAGCCAACGAGTCCGTGCTGACGATTCTCCTCGCATTTCTGGTATCCCTCCGCTGATAACATTCGACGTCCTCAACCAGGGTGATGCATATGGGCATCTTACCAGCGATGACGCATACTGCCTCCGACGAAATTATACTGTAGGCGCTCGTGATTCACATGGCCTTGAGTCGGAACACTCAGTTCAGCTTCCCACTTTTACCCTCAGGTTTCAGCGCCGTGACCCAGGCTGGCTCTCCATACCTCAGAACTGAAGTTGTCACATTTTCCGAAAGTCGCCTCTTGCTGTTTCTCGGTCCACCGACGTTTGGCATGATCCTCGTTATCGCACTGGCCGCTTTCGCCGCCCTTTCGCAGGTGTAGTCGACGTGCGCGTTGAAATTCTAGCGTTCATCAACCATCATTCCCAGGTACTTTAATGCACGTTTTGACGGAATTGCCTGTCCCCCGACGTCAACCCCCTGAACTGCTTTGCGGTTGCTAACCAGCACTACCCCCGTCTTATGATGAGCCAGCTGCAGTTTTGCTCCAGTCATCCACGTTTCAATGGTGTCCATCGCATCCACCGTCAGCATCTCTACCTCTTCCAGAGTCTCGCCCGTTATCGTTAGGACGACATCATCTGCAAATCCGACGATCTCAACTCCAGCGTTAATACTTTATCGTATATCGCGTTCCACAGAGTTGGGCCGACAATCTAGCCTTTTGGCACCCCCGCTGTGACCGTGATAGATTTCTACCCCAATCCCGTTTCGTACACCAGGACTTAGCTTCGATGCCTTCTCTGCACTGTGGAGACCCCTTTTCGGAATCCGAATTGTCTCACTGAAACACCATGATCGCTTTCCGAACAGGAGACAAAAACATATGAATACCTCATTTTGATCTTGATAACTGGCCTTAGTATCAAAGAGCTCAGTTTAAGAGGTAAAATACCTAAGCAAAATACCTAAGAATTGCAAGCAAAATATCTCTCGAATACCAAAACTTGTTATTTCAGATACCTAGGAATACCTAAGAGGTACTATTTTGGTATTGTCTTACCTCAATTTGGTATTCGTATAACATTGTGGGAACAATTTTATGGTATTATCCTCAGGTAAAGGGTGTATTCGATAAAAATGGCACACAGAAAATCTTCTGTAACTTTTGAATCGTATGAGTAAAAAACCTAGAAATTTGAGTAGATCTTATCCATAGTGTATTATTTACATCTGCCAAGTTTCATAGTTATACATTCCGTAGTTCCAGTCATGTCGTCGAAACAAGAAATTGTCCGTGAGAAAATTTTGTGCACTCACAATCAAAATCCAGGGGCGTCCCACCGGTGGATTGCTAAAAGGCTTGGAATTGCAAATACAACTGTGTTTCGTGTAATAAGAACCTTCAAGGAGCATCTGAGTGTCCAAAGGAAGGAAGGGAGTGGTCGTAAAAGTGGTCCAATGGACAGTCAAATGGCCAGGAAAGTCGTACAACAATTCAAGAACCGTCCAAACATGTCAATTCGAGATGTCGCTAAAAAGTCTAAGGTGTCAGTCGGTTTTGTGCAGAAAACCATGAAGCATGCTGGGTTACATGTTTACAAAGTGCAAAAAGCACCAAACCGGAATGAAAAACAAAACATCACTGCGAAAACCCGCGCCCGGAAACTTTACACGAAGCTGCTCACCAAATCCGGTTGCATCGTGATGGATGATGAAACATACGTCAAGGCCGACTTCCGTCAACTTCCTGGGCAAGAATATTTCGTTGCCAAGTCGAAGTTCGATGTTCCGGAGGATGTTCGAAAGAAGAAACTATCGAAATTTGCAAAGAAGTTTCTAATCTGGCGGGCGATTTGCGGATGTGGTGAAATAAGTGCTCCCTTCATCACTTCCGGAACAATAAACGGTGCGATTTACACTGGAAGAGTGCCTTAAGAAGCGTCTCTTGCCATTCATTAAGAAGCACAATAGGATCAACTCTGTTTTGGCCTGATCTAGCATCCTGCCACTACGCTCGAAACGTATTGGAGTGGTACCGAGCCAACGGAGTCAATTTTGTGCCAAAGGATATGAACCCACCAAATTCACCGGAACTTCGTCCAATTGATAAATTCTGGGCAATTATGAAAACGAAACTTCGCAAACATCCCAAAACTATAAAAACAGAGCTAGAATTGAAGAAAATTTGGGTAAAAACAACAAAAACACTGGGAAAATCGGTTGTACAAAATTTGATGGGTGGAGTGAAAAGGAAGGTGCGGGCATTCGGGATGAGAGACGAAATTGAATAAAACAAATGTTGTAAATCAAAACTCATTAGTAGTTCTTCATTCCCTGAAAATTTCAAGAAAATCCGATAATCAGTTTAATTTTGATGAGTATATATGTGTGTGCCATTTTTATCGAATACACCCTTTAGTTGTGATTTTGGGTCCCATTTTCCCCACTGTGCCATGTGAGGAAGTAGGCCGACGGAAAATAAATAAAAAAAAACCAGCGAGTTCACATTTATTGACACATCAATTGACAAAACAACCCAAAGTTGTGATTGACTTTCTACTCTAGTTACTTTTTTAGAATTCACACATTTTCGTTATCTAAAAATTTAGAGATAGCGCATAACGATGTAATGGCGCGGTAGTTGTCGATATTCCATATACATCCCTTCTTATGAACTGGAAACATTTGCGCTACTTTTCCGCAGGAAGGAAACGCTCCACTTACGAGGGACAGTTGATCACCTTAATTTACATTGATGGTGAATAATTCCTTACAATCATTGAAGTAGTTATCAGTGAGAATGATAGAACTATTAAGTACATTCATAACCTCCTTACATAACAAGTTAATTACATTATCTAAATCCACATCTGAGCATCCAAAACGATTCTGCTTACCCACATATATGAGCCCACAGCAACACGTTGTCGAACGATCAAAGCACATGTGCCCATGCTTGAAGCTTGACCCACTTTCCTTTCCCGGCCTAGAGTTTTTCCCCCGGGCGGCTGGCTGGTGCATGAGATGTCAAACCCAGCGATAATCATACCCGAGAGATTACCCCCTGTCAGTTTCAATTTCGTCATCGGCCACCCTCGTATCAATCAATGTTTTGATCTAGCCTCGCGTCCAAAATTTGCAACCTAAACCAAAACAATCACCTTCGTGGCGGAGCGCGGTGAGTTCATTCTTGTTTCTTCTTCGACACTCCACCGGATTGCTTCATCCCCTCAAAAATAACAACACCGATGTTCGCAGTCGAGCTTTTTCGGTCACCCTTAATTACAGGCTAACCGGTGCGGTCAACAGAATGGGACACTGACGGCGGCGGCGTCGGCATCGGTGTGGTATGTGATCTATTCAACTTTTGAACTCCACGAATCCCCAATCAATGCCCTGAACGACGACCCACGAACGGCAGAAGCGTTTGCTGTGGTGTGTGCCGTCAAGTTAATTGAATAAAATTGATTGTTTAGAGGCATAATTACGGGCTGGTTGGGCGGGTGCCGTGACTGCTGCTGCCGGGTATGCATCCGTGTGGGTGATTGAAAGGGAGAAAGATCCAAACCGAAGCTTTACTATGCGTAGGCTAGCCGGGTCGCTTCTCGTTGGACAACCGTACATAATTTGGTTTGACGAGTGGCTGCGTGGCGGCGGCTGCGGTGGCCCATCCTGACCAATCGCGATGCTATGAAGGGGTTGCTTTCTGGGCAAAAATATGTACGAATTGGCCAATGGATCTCACAGTGGTCCTTTGGCGTGGTGAATGAGGTTCCGGTGAGAATGCACGTTTTGGTCAATTTAATCCTGCCTCGATCACTGTGCAACGTTGTTAAGCTGTACAGCACATTCAATGGTACGGATTGATTTTGACTGGCAATGTCATAACCGATGCTTTGAACGCCTTCTTTCGAGGATTGGTTATATTTTTTTGGGGAGTCATTTCGGTGTCGCTTACGATTGTTTCGATTCTTGGATGTGGATGAGGAAGGGCTGCCGCCAATATGGTGATGCAACCTTTGTGATCTTCGTGGTCCGAAAAATCAGATCTCCTATTTCTAAATTTACGAGAAGAATAAATCGCTCGATCCGATCCGGCGATCAAACAAAACAGTTTATTTGTGTATCAATCGAGCACTGTTTCGAAAACCGAGAGATCACTGGCTGGCTTAGAGGGTGGTGGATATAATGATCGGTTAGAGCAGAGTATTTATGTAATCACGCCTTCTACGGCATTTGACCTAGATAGTTCCATCCGCTTCTTCGATGCTTGGGTTATGGAAGAACTATGCACAAGGCAGCGTTGGTAAGTTTCGGGCACAGGTATTTATGGAAATCAGTTAGAATCAATCGTTGGCCACAATTCTAGCTTTGCTCTATGATAATGTTCAACTTCCTTCGCCTAGAAGCTGGGTGCGCGCGCGATCATCCACTTATGGCTTTTCTGTAATTCCAGTTACTTACAACCAATTTGCACTGCGAGAACCTACAGAGAAAATTACTCACGGCTAGGATGGCCCCACTCAACCTGAACAACCGTTCGTATCAGACCGCACATAGAACCTGCCAGAGAGATTCACTGACTAAGATATGAGCATAGCTTGATTGGCCCCCGTTGCTCCGAGGCTCGTGGGTCGTGGTCAGTCAGCCCACTGACTTACTGACGCGCGATTATTGCGCCTTCCGAGCCAATCAAATTATTACCAAAGAAAATAGAAATAAGACATAATCACACGGTGCAAATGTGAAAATTTTCCCCTCTGCGCGGGTTGCCGTGTCCCAAACAGAACAATCCCCAGATTGATAGCGTGCGATGGTGGTGGGTCTGGTCTAAGGCTGGTGTGAATGCTTTGCCTAGAACAGGTGATTTTCTTTTATTATTTTTAATGGCCATAATGAGATAAGTATGCGCTAAATTGCTAGCCTAAACGAAACCACCGTGCACGGCAGTTGTAGGCAGTTGGACTTGGTGTGGTGCTGTATGGGATAGATTTCCCAACTCTGCCGTTCGAACTTGGCTGGTTTGATGCTGGTTTTGTAACGAGTGCCAAGGTGCCAAGGGTAGCTATGGGCAGTTTTCGAGTGGCAAGCCAGGCCGAATCGATCTTAGTCATTTGGTTGCGATAAAGTTGTGCTGAAACCCTTGCAGAACGGGGTGATATGGATTTCGATTGGCTTGGAACAGCTATAGCTTTCAAGACACATCACTTGGATTGAGTTAACTGCTGAAATTTAATCAAACTACTATTGATGGCATTTGGGAAGTTCTGGATTAAGAGATACTTTTGAAACAAATACACAGAACCTGCATGTAAACCAAATGAATGGATTGACGTGTAGCATTTCTCTCTACATGGACGTAATTATGATTATGATTTTAAAGTTACGAGCATTTTGTTCGTGAGATCACCTCAACAATGCAAGACAGTAGTGATGCACGCAAGCAACACAAAACTGACAGTTACTTGATTGTAATTTAATTGAGTTGCATGCAAGTAACTTTAACTGATTTGCAACAAGTGTGCTGCTAGGGTAGGTTCAAGATCGGCTTAAAGAAGAGGTGAAAATTGAAATCAACATTGGTTTGAAAATTGCAAGGCTGGTCTAGAATTAAATTTTCGACCTTCCGCTGTAAACAGAAACGATATTCACTAAGCAACTGAGTCTAATCAAGAATGTTGTTCTCAATTAAGATGTAAAATAAATTATATCCAAATCAACTAATTTGAGTTTTTAATGACCATTTTGCTCTCTTCAATTATTCAAAATATCGGTCCTACATGGTTGTGGTTTTTTACACCCATATAAAATGTTTTGAGTTTTATCTTGCGCAAACACTGTTCTGGGAGGCCAGAGTACTGGAATGCTGACCATTGACTGTGTCGCTAGGATAGGACTGACATACATGAAACATATCCAACAAAGTTCAAGAAATTATTATCTGTCATCCATCTCCATTCACATCTAAGTGCTTCAAATAATTGTGAAGTTCAAGTTATAAAATCCATTGAATCAACCACAGCTATAATATTGTTTGTATAGAAGAAGCATACTCAAACAGTATGCACAAAGCAATATATGGTTCTGCATATCATATATTCTGTGTTCTCCAAATCATCCTGGAGTATATCAAATGATCTGCTAGATCAACCATTAGACTCTTTGGTCTTAGTAATTCAAAATATCCCAACGAACTCAAAGAGACTATACTAATGAAACAAAGTCCATATCCATACATATTAGTCGTTCTAGGTTCGCCAAATTGTGTTGAGTTTAGATAGTTCGTTACCATTAGTTCAACCTAGACCAATGTGCGAACAAAACACTGCTAGAAGACATAATTAGCAAGAACATTTCTGTGGCATATGAGTTGGATATCTAAGCGATAATCGCTAGAGATTTTAACCAAATCAGTATGCCTTGTTAAAGGGCGAAAACGAAATTATTGCGACACATTCAACAGGGCATGGTAAAACATTGGGTAAAAATCAACCAAATTTTGCACACTTTCTCATTGATGTGTATTGTTTACATGCTGTCAAACTCGAAGTCGCGTTTTTCGATTCAACGAAAATGGAGGTGAACCAACGCGAGTCGAGAAAACAAATTCTTTCCAAACACCTGGAATTTGCTGACCTGTCGCACCGGCAGTTGGGAAAAATGTTGAACATTCACCATTCAACCGTCTCCAGAGTGTTGAAGCGGTTCCAGGAGTGGTTGACGTTAGACCACGGCAAAGGAGCTGGAAGAAAACCGGGACCGGAGAACAAAAAGACGAAGGGAAAGGTGATTAAAGCAAATCCCAACGTCTCAAGCCGTGCTTTGGCTAAAAAAATCGGCATGTCGCAGAGCTACGTCCAGAATGCAAAGAAGAGAGCTGGACTACATACAAACAAGGTACAGAACTTACCAAACCGCGATGAGCGGCAACAACCGACGGCTAAAACTCGGGCACGGAAGCTCTACGAGAAAATGCTGACAAAATATGGCTGTTGTGTGATTTCGGGGTTAGAGTTTTTCACCGGCAAGAGCAAGTTCTATGTGGACGACAAATTTTAGAAGAAGAAAATGTCGAGGTTCGCCTCCAAATATCTCATTTGGCAGGCCATCTGCATTTGCGGACTGAAGAGTGAGCCTTTCGTGACAAAGGGCACAGTAAATGGCGAGATCTACAAATCTGAGTGCCTCGAGAAGCGCCTTTTGCTGTTCTTGCAGCAGCACGACGAAGCTCCGCTATTTTGGCCAGATTTGGCATCATGCCACTATTCTAAAAGTGTCCTGGAGTGGTATGAGGCCAATTCTGTCCATTTTGTTCCAAAGGACATGAATCCGCCAAACTGTCCGCCGAACTGCACCCGGTGGAGCAGTACTGGGCAATGATGAAGCGGGATCTTTGGAAGAGCAAGAAGAGCGGGAAGAGCGGGAACTTTGGAAGAGTAAGAAAATGGAAAAAAAAACTGAGAAACTGGTACCGGATGACACTGCAAAGACTTTGATGGAGGGCATCAAGTGAAAATGCGTTCAATTTTACACTCAAGGCTCCATCGATTAACTTTTCTTTTGATTTTTGAAGTAAATATATGTATAAAACTATCCTAAAATTTTGGTTTGATTCTAAACATTATAAAAAAATTGGCATGACATTTTCGGTGTCGCAATAATTTCGTGTTCACCTTTTAGTGTGATGTATTGTTTACAAATGTAGTAAGATAGTTTGATTTGGATTTGCTATTTTGGTGTAATGGTTGACAAATTTGTCTCGAATGTTAATTTTTATTATTTTTATATATAACTTTTTTGGGGCCACCTTTCGATATTACTTCGGGGAGGGGGCTATTGTGTGTTTTGTGTCCATTTATGTTTAACGACATAGGGCTTTAGTAGTTAGTTGGTCCTTCTGACCTGTCGCCGGTCGTTTCGCCATTTGTCCTGGCGCTCTAGGACAATCTGAGAGGCCGTCGTAGTTACAGCGTCCCAGGTGTCCTGTTCACGACACATTCTCTAAACAAGATTATCCGATGTCGTGTTCCGAGCGCTCACGGCCATCATGCCGTTCCGAGCGTCGTTGAAGCGAGGGCACACGAAGAACACGTGTTCTGCAGCTTCCTCCGTTTCCACGTATACGGGATACACAGAGGAATCGGTGTGCCCGTACTTTGGCAGATACTCTCTTAGCTCTTCCCTAGTAGCACATTTGCTGCAAATGAGTTGTGATTATCATTATGTGACTCATTCTAGTCATAATCTTGTTTTTGTAACTTGTTTAGAGTGCTGCTCGGATTAGTATTCAGGGCGGTGGCCTATGACGGACAGGGTGACGGTGGCCAGGCGCCTACACTTGCTCTCGTATACTGCTTAGGGAAGGTCCATTAATTATGTCACGCAATAAGGGGGGAGGGTGGTTTATAAAACGTCAGTTTTTGTGTGACGTAATTAATGGGCGTTTCCTTAACTATTCAACATCATGCGGGATAATGCCGATATAGCCATGAAAGCTTTTTTCAGGCATGGTCGACGTGGCTGCTAAAGAACAGCTTGTCATCAATCATTATCCCCAAGTACCTCAGGGACCACTTTGAGGTGATAGTGCAATCACCAGCACTAATCGTAGCTCTTTGCTCCGATTTCTTATTATTAACCACAGTGATCTCCGTCTTGTGGTAAGCATAAGGAAGCAGCGGGTAAGTTCGTTATCTTTTGGATTCGGTGCTACTGCAAGAGTCACTGGATAACCACTTTGCCGATCTGATTGGTCTGAGGAAATCCTAACTATCAAGTGTATGTTTTAAGAACCTTAACCCGGATGATCGCTGGAACAGTCATAGTCATTGTTTGTGCCAAATATGCCTTAGGAATCACGTAAGGAAACTCTGTCGCTCTTCGGCACGCTATGAACTGCAAGGATGTTAAATGCTTAATCACCCGCTTCTACACGGTGACTCAGGGAGTTCTTCGACCACCATAGATGTAGGGTCTGTTCAGCGGAGTAATTCCACCACAATCGTTAATACTCATCAAAGCCGGAGCTCCATGTTGCTTCGAAAGTTGACGGTGTGACTCTTCAAAAAATGACGTAACATCGACACACTAGCTTTCATCGATGAAGGTTTCATCTGTTATACTTAATGAGAGGGGCATAGCCGATCCACAGCAGGCTGAAATACCGTAAAAGCGCCTCTGTCTCGCAAGGAAGAACAACGTAAGCTGAGAGGAAGAAGGTTTCCAACAAGTAGAGGTTGAGATTTCTTGTATTGAGGGAGAAAAACTGTATCAGTTCGAACACGTCCGAACCAGACCGTTTCCAGACACCTACGGATGATAACGTTCAGTGAAAAAAAAGTCCAATACCTGCATTCACGAAGCTACTAAAGAGGAGTTGAAAGAAGTTAATCCTCACAGCTTGTGGTATCTTCCTGTTCGCCTTGTACGAAATCCGGAGAATCCGAAAAAGATTTGAATAGTTTAGGATGCAGCGGCTACAGTAGACGGCATCTCACTGAACAACATTCTGCTCAAAAGACGGGACTTGAGGAAACCCCTTCCAGACGTTATCTACGGTTTCCGTTTGCGCAAATTCGCAGTCGTAGGAGACATCATGAAAATGTGCCGACAAATGAGAATGCGACGACAAGATCGGAGAGGCCAGTTATTCAATTCGATTTCCGAAAAGGGGCAGCCGACTAAGGCCTTCGTTATTGACATAGCAACCTTCAGTGCGACTAGATAGCCTCGCTCGGCGAAATTCGTAATTGTTTGAATGTTGCCAAAAATGCGAAGTAGTATTCTGTCAGTATATCGACAGCAATTTTACGATTCGAAACTGACTCTACAACTTAAGTGAAGTTTGGCCGGGGAAAACGATGCGATTGCAAAGAAGAATGTCGCCGTAGATGGTACCCGAGTCGAACGTGTGCTGGACGTGATCCGTCTTCTTCAGCGATATCGACGTAGAGACAGTCATCCCTTATTCACTCTCTGGCTGCGTTAGCATCTAAATCTGGCACATCAAAGCTGGTTGGGACAAAACGGTGGACGATGTTGTACTCGAGTGGTGAGATGCTTATGGACAACAGCAACTTGGGTCACTACAGATACCACGTGCCTACTCCCCAGACGTAACGACAGTCAACTTATTGATGGAAAGGCCAAAGTAGCGCCGATAAATAGAAACGCTTTCCATTCCGAGGCTTGAGCTGCAAGTGACCGAGAGTAGCTGTAGATTTTGGCGAGTACTTTGGACGAATTCGGAAACCATCCTCGCTTGGATCGATTCCGACCATCGTCGCTATCAGCAATTTATTGCATGCAGAATAGGGGAGATTCGGTACAAATCTAACCCGAAAGAGTGGCGTTACAATCCGTCGAAAGCCAACACTGCAGATAATGAAAAATGGGCCATTGGTCCGAGTCTGAAACTCGATAGTCGGTTGTTTAATAAACCGGAATTTTTGTGGATATCGGAGGAATCCTGGTCCCGGAAGTTGAAATAAGACTACGCCGCGTACATCTGGAAAACCGTACGACGATGTCATCGATTGGAATTGCTTTTAGAAACTAGATAGATTACGGTGAACAGTCACTAATATATATCGCCTTGTGGACAACTGCCGGCGCAAGACAACCAAACAGACGTCGCATATCTCCCATGAAGAATTCTGGACGGCCGAAAACACGATCTGGCAATGAGCGCAGTAAATCACAAGCCCCAGTTTCAGAAGGCAAAAAAGGACAAGTCTCGTGATTGCAGTTAGCCAGTCGGCTCTACAAGTTGTCACCGTTCCTTGACGAGTGTTGTGTCGCCCGAATGAATACACAAATCGTCGGAGTAATCTTCGTTCCATATAATTCTAATTCTTCCGAAAAGACGCAAATAACGAAACTATCTTTAACGAGTTCCGACAACGGATCAACATTCCCTGTATTCGACTTCTCATACGTTATTTGTCTAGAACCTGTATGCAGTGTAAGGTATGGCTATTCATAAACCACGTAGACTTTTCTGGTAAAAGGGGGGTCGCTCCAAACAAAATTTCAAAAATATGAAAGGCGAAATGTCTACGACAGGACACTAAAATGAGCCTACGTGATTTATGAACAGATTTTGAGACAACTTTACGGGGCTTGCGTGAAGCTCCACTTCCTGATGCACGTCTTTGTTCATATATCCGACTGTTCAGCTTCGTCAGATTGGACTAATTTGGCCCTATTCAGGTCAAGGTCGGACGACCGCTTCTGAAACGATGGGTGGTACTTATTACCTGCATCACCAACCTAGCCATTCACCTGCAGGTGGTCCACTAAAGCCTGTGAGATGGCGATACGACGGTTCGTACCTTGGAGATCAGAGGGGATAACGGCACCAATTTTATCGGTGCTAAACGTGAGGTGGAGCACCAAATTCGAGAAATGAACCAGCAGCTGTCTGCCGTCTTCACCAACGCAGGTACCAAATGAGTGTTAATCCCCCGCCAACTCAGCACATGGGCGGGTCATGGAAGCGACTAGTTAGGTCTATCAAGGTCGTCTTCTCCACTCTCTCAGCTACCCTGAAACCCTGATGACGAGACTCTTCTCACGTTGATGATAGTAGCGGAAAAGATCGTCAACTCTGGATCGTTGACTTTCGTGCCACTGGATGCGGAATCGTAGAAGGTTCCACTTTTTACAGCTGCGCTCTCAGTGCGATAATCAATCCCAATGACCTCAGGGTGCCTCAAAACTAACTGGCGACTAACCACAAATTGGGTGAACTAGTTTTGAGAGTCGCTGGGTGAGGGAATACCTCCCGATCATTGCTGGCCGTATTAAGTGGTATGAAGAATCCAAGGAGCCGTAGGTCTGTGATCTATGCGTTTTTGTAGACTCGTCGGTCCGGGATAAATGGCTGCGCGGGTGGCTTCTTTCCGTCACCAAGGGATAAGATAAGCGAAGCAGACAAGATCATGGCCAGACATCTGAAGAAGTGTTGCGGTGATCTGTGACTTGATTTGTGATTCTGAAGCTCGAGACATCGAAGAATAATGAAGGTAATGCAGTGCCGTCGGAAGCGTCGGGCGTGCATTACGGATCGGAAAGTAATATTGGAACCGAAACCTCACAGTCCAATGACTCGATGACCGATATCGGAACTCGAAATACTCTCGTTGAATTATCAATCATTACTATTTTAATACCATTATACGAATTTTAAGTGCTAACTCTATTTATACACCATTCTTGGTACATTGTTCACCTTCAGGCAAAATGTTGGTTAACTACAATTGGTACCATTCTTGTATAAGTTGACATTTCCAGACTGGGTACCGTTTTAAGTTGCTTCAGGACACTGCTTTCCATCTATTTCCATCACTTGGGATTGAACGTCAGATTTATTGTACGTTTGCTTCTTCGCTAAATTATAGCCATACTGTTGCGATCTAACTTCACGGTAATCGAATGCCTCCTTAAAATCATCCGCAACCGGCGATTCTACTAAACACTTGTAGTAATCAAATGCTAAATCTTCCGACGACACTTCGCAGTTATTCAAAACCTGCTCGAGCTTCACCGTGTCCTTACCAACCTGTTCAAAGTCCCGTACGATTTCGTCACGCTGAAACGGAAATGATTGCATGAATGGAAATATTTTCAACCGAATCAAAACCCTCTTCTCCTTACATCGAGTTGATTGTTCTTGGTGATGTAACGCAATCCTTTCATAATGCACTCGGTGTGTTTTTTGAACACAGGATCCTCCAAAACTTTATACTGCCTGATCTCACAAAGCTTTTGCCGATCGTTAGACTCCACCGGGTAAAATTTATCCTCACAAAACTCGAAATAGGACTGACCCTTCTGTCTGATGTTCCCTTTCTGTGAGATAAGAACAGTCAAAATTTATCTACAACCTTTGCTATGTTAATATTTTTTTACCAACTCTTCGTAGATATTCTTGGTTAGTTCCTTGTTACCATGGAACAAATTTTTACTTGTCATCTTATGGTCCTTATGAACCGGAGCATACGCATCGAAAACGGCCGTACAATCATTCTCAGTGGTAGATAACTGTTGAACTGCTCTCACGTATTCATCAACTTCATTCTTATCTGCCAAATTGGGATATCTGCTCGACTGTTTCTTGATCACTTCCGCCTGAGAAAAAAAAACAGAAATCGAGAAAATGACACAATTCCAGCAAATGATAAATGAAACTGACGTCAAATTTGTTTGAAGAAGGATCGTACAATCCCGTTTTGTCCAGAATGCACTTGGCAAAACAATGTGTTGATATTTCGTCCTCTGGTTCATTTTCCCATTCCTTCCATTTTGACAATGTCGATAGCCTACTGGAATCGTCCTTCAGGTTATCCTCCATGCAACGGGTGAAAATGAACAGCATCTCTTCCGGGTCAAAGGGAGCCTGCGATGCAACCTGAAACAGATAAAAAAATATGGTAGTAAATACATTCCACACTGTCATTTCAGTATTCTACCGTGAATATAAATGCTGCAATTACAATAAACGTAGTCAATCCCATGCTTGCTTCTGTTGTCATCTGATTTGCAGGGACGAGTGTTTCTTGCTTTTATAATGTTCATTTGACTGTAAGACATTCACGATGATGTATTGTTCAAATATTGAACCAGTGTCGTGATTAATTAGACATCTGGTCTCTAGAAAAACAGGTGTTATTATGAAAGCCACTAACTATGAGGCTGCGGGTATCGATCCGGATCCAACCAGCTTGCTTGGTTACGATAACGTTCTGGAAATAACTAATACATTAATTAAAAAGTCGGCGTCGGTGGTGTAGTGGTAAGCGTGACTGCTACTGGCACCCCAGTTTGTCTGGGTTCAATCCCAGTCGACGTCGGTGGTTTTTCTGAGGCGAAAAAATCTTGTTCACGTCTTCCTTCGGAAAGGAAATAAAGCCGTTGGTCCCGGTTCATAGTCATGAGTCGTTAGGTAGGGTCCAGGTGGTGGAGTCGTCTCCCTGGCGTCGACGAAAATTAAATAAGAAAAAAAAATTAATTGAAATAAAAATTCAATTAACTTAAAATAAATGGAAGTAGGAAAGTATGTTGTCATCATATAACTACCAACAATACATTAATTCAAAATGGTCATTGAAATATTGTAAAGAAGAAGAAAACATCAATTTTTGTGGTTTGTGCTAACGTTCTTACGTCAGCCACATAAAAAAAAACTATTTGGTGTTTATTGTTTTTTTACCATTGTTTGCTAAACAATGGTCAAATTAATTCAAAATGGTCATATGAACACTTCAAAATATTCTAGGAAACAATAAAAAAAGTCGTACATTGGAGCGATTAGAAATAAAGGAAAAAGTCTCAAATATTACAAATTTGTTTTTCTCAATGTAAATTTTCTGGGTGTTGTAGGATGCCTTCCGGAAATGTGGCAGAGCGTTCTGGATAAAAGCATAACATAAAGTTGTCAAAAATATTAGAAATAGTAAGCCTTCTCTGAATTTCTATAAAGAACTTCTCTGAATCTCTGTTAACGAATTCTCAGAAGTCTTTCTCAAGAATTTTCCTGAAATTTCTCTGAAGAACTTCCACGAATATCCCAGAAGAAATTTCCCGAACTTCTCTATAGAGTTATGTGAAATTCTTTGACGAACTTGCCTGAAGTTCTCTGAAGAACTTCTCAGAAGAACTTTACCGAAGTTTTTTAAAGAACTTCCCCAAAGTTCTCTGAAGAACTTCTCTGAAGTTCACTGAAGAACTTCACCGAAGTTCTCTGAAGAACTTCCCTGAAATAACTTTTCTGAAATTTTCATGAATAATTTACCCGAAAATCTCTGAAGAATTATCTGAAGTTCTTTGAAGAACTTCCCCGAAATTCTGTTGCAAAACTTTACCGAAGTTCTCTGAAGAACTTCCCCAAAGTTCTCTTTAGAATATCTCCAAAGCTCTCTGAAGAACTTTCTCTCAACTTCTATAAAGAACTTTCCTGAATTTCTGTGAAGGAATTCCCAGAAGTTCCTCTGAAGGTCTTCGGAAGAACTTTCCTGAAATTCCCAGAAGAATTTTTCCAAACTTCTTTATGAATTGTCTGAAATTTTCTGAAGAACTTCCTTGAAGTTATCTGAATAGCTTCACCGAAGTTTTCTGAAGAATTTACCCAAAGTTCTCTTGAGAACATCTTCAAAGTTCTCTGAAGAACTTCCCCGAAGTTCTCTGAAGAATGTCCCCGAAGTTCTCTGAAGAACTTCTCTGAAATAACTTTCCTGAAATTTTCCTGAAGAATTTACCCGAACATCTCTGAAGAATTATCTGAAGTTCTTTGAAGAACTTCCCCGAAGTTCTGTTGCAGTACTTTACTGAAGTTCTCTGAACAACTTCACTTCTCTGTAGAATATCTCCAAAGCTCTCTGAAGAATTTTCTCTCAATTTCTATAAAAAACTTTCCTGAATATCTGCGAAGGAATTCCCAGAAGTTCCTCTGAAGGAATCTCAGAAGAATTTTTCCAAACTTCTTTATGAATTGTCTGAAACTTTCTGAACAACTTCCCTGAAGTTATCTGAATAACTTCACCGAAGTTTTCTGAAGAATTTACCCAAAGTTCTCTTGAGAACATCTTCGAAATTCTCTGAAGAAGTTCCCTGAACATCTATAAAAAACTTGTATGAACTTCTGTGACGAATTTCCTTGAAGTTCCTCTGCAGAACTTCCCTGTTGTTCTCAAAAGAACCTCGATGAAATTCTTCTGAAAAAAATCCCTGAAATTACACTGAAGATCTTCCTTCAAACTACTTTTCCGAACTTTCATGAAGAATGATTTGAATTTTTTTTGAAGAACTTCCTTGAACTTTTTTGAAGAAATTCGCCGAACTTCTCTGAATTTCTTTGAAGAACTTTTCTAATGTTGTGTGAAAATGTTTTCTGAATTTCTTTGAACTTCTTTGTAAAACTTCTTTGATCTTTTCTGAAGAATTTCCCTGAAATAGCAATCTGAATCTTCAGATCCTACCACCTTCAACAGATAAGCCTCAATTATCAAACCTTCAAAGCGAGCAATCTACGGTTTTGTCCAGAATTTGCGAGTTTTTTGTTTCATCTGCCTTTTCAATATGATGTACGCAGCAACTGCAGCAATTTTTTCATTCTCTGTCCTCTGCTACCCAATGTGCTCATGATTACTTTCGAAATTTATTTTTAAAAGCCGCGTATACTTGAGACTAGAACGAAAATCAATCGTTTGTACACCGAAAAAAGTTAAGTGATATTGTGTGGCGAATATATCTACAACATAGCTACTATTACCTCATAGCTCATATTTTTTGCAAAACCATTCCTTGAAGCTTATAAAACTATGATATAGATATCTAGGATGTATATTTCATACACGGAAAAAAATCTATTTCTGTTTTCACGAATAAAAAATCATGAAACGAACTCTTAGCTTATATTATGTATTCATGACTCTTATTCGTGGTTTCATTATTGAAATGACAGATGTGAGTCATGAACTTTAAAAGCGTTGTTTTGCCACTAATTCTGTAGTTGTGTAATCATCTTCCTCAACAAACATCAGTGTCGAATAATCACTTGTTCAACCAAATTTGGAGAAGTTATTTATGTTTCTAAAAGAAAAATCTGAACAACTCCTCCAAATTTGTTTGAACAAACAGTTATTCAGCATTGATGTTTGTTGTGTCATTAATCAAGGATCTACTCAAGAATAACAATTTCCTAGTAAGTAAATGAAGTATCATGTACTTTCACAGCTCTTCACATCAGCACTAGGTTCGAATTCTGACGGTGGGTTAAATTTTTTGTTTAAATTTAGAGTCGATAAAGTAGATTTATCAGATTCATGAATAAAGTTTTTAGTGTCATGTATTCATCTCATGGGTTTAACCAGATTGATTCATGATTTCATTGCGGCGGAGAAATAGTTGCTGATATCATGAGTATAGTTCATGGTGTATTTATACCACAACACACGAAAACACAGCATATTTTTGAAATCATGATCTGTTTTTCTCATTTTGAAGAACACATTATCTCCCGTGTAGTGAAGAGAAACTGTAGCAGAGATTTCAAGCACCGTGTGGTGGCACGTTTAGAGTGAACAAGTTGGGACGAAACAAGTTGTCATTTTATTCTGGAGTCTTAATTGAATTTCTAGGATTGCTTTCATTGATAGCTTTAGCACTGAAGAACGCCAGGATAAAAGGAAAACATCGTCAATTTACTTCACCGCCATAATACACACAGGGGGGGGGGGGCTCTCTTAGCTCAGTCGGTAAAGGTGCGGCTATGCTGAAGATGGCTGAGTTCGATTCCCGGTCTCATCTAGGAATTTTTCGTAAAAGAAAATTTCTCGACTCCCTGGGCATAGGGTGTGACTGTACTTGCCCTGCATAACTGGACCCTGGCATCGAAAGCTGTCAATTAATAACTGTGGAAGTGCATTTAGAACACTAAGTTGAGAGCAAGAAATAAGGTGGCAAACCAGCCCAGGCGGCTGAAAGCCACTATAATAAAGAAACAAAAAAAAAAAAACAAAAAAAAAACAAACAAAAAAACAAAAAAAAAACAAGAAATAAGCTTATTGAGAAAGCAATCTGGGATCGTAAGTCTCTGTGTGAAATATTCGACATACTTGAAAAATTTCAAACGATACTAAAATCAAGTAGGTATTATGTTATATCACCTTTCCAACACCAGTTTCTCCACGACTACAAAGCGCTGTTTACGTCTATATAAAAATGTCAATATCGAAAGCTTTTCCACGTGATAAAACTTCAGCAAATCTCAACTAATCCAACGAACAAAACAATTGTGAACCTAAAGTTATTTACAGAAAAAATTCCAGCAAAGGAAAACACTTCCACTTCTAACCAGCGCCTACTTCGATCTCTGAGAGCATTTGTTTGATTCAAACGAAATGTAATAATGGGGGTTTTTGCGCCAACTCGAGCAAATGTTGGCAGTACCTTCTCAGAGTACAACGAAACTTTTTGGGTGTGTAGACCATGACTAGATAAACCACTTTGCATACTTAGTTTCTTAATTTATTTCTAGTTTGTCTCTTGAAAAGGGCTAAACTTTTTTATCGATTTTATTTTAATGTGTTCAATAAAAAAATGACTACTCCTACAAAAAAGTGTTGTATGGGTGATTATCACAAAATAAATCAAGTTTGAAGAAAAAAATATTGTAAAAAAACACAATGAGCCCTACACTGAAAAAAGTCATTTATAAAAATCTAAAGTCGATTCTAAAAAACACTCCATTTTTGATTTTGATGAAATTTTGTCTCAAGATAGGTAATTATGTTTTCTACCAACCGTTCATACATAACAATATGGGCACTTTTAAGGAAACAATGTTTTTCTAACAAAAACTTTTTCATTGATTTTTTTTCAGTGGATTTTGTTATCAAAAATTAAACCAGTGAAGGTCATAACCATCCCAGAATCCAATGAAACTAAATTTGTTAGGAGATTTTGTCCTATTTATTCAATTATATGGAAGGGTTTTAATGTTTGATCGTAATATGTATTGAATTTCACTTTTATATTTATTCATTTATTTATAATGTCTCATAAGTACATATTATAATATTTGTCTTAGATCTATTTTGAAACATGTTCTTTTCTATTTATTTTTACAGATCATGGTAAATATGTTTGGTTCATCTCCTGAATTAGAATACCTTTTTGCCTCTATTTTGTCACCAGGAATAGGTAAAAACTGTGGAATTTCCGAGTGCCTGGCATTGTTTTGGCGTTATTATGTATTTATTCGAGTTCTTATGACATTTTAATGTACTGTTTAGTGGATACGTAACAGAAATTTAATTTGTGATATTTTCATCTGTCTGTTCAACTGCCCAGTTATATAACTCTCGTGGGGTTGTTATTGTATTTCCATAATCTCGAGCAAGACTTGCTCGCTTTTCCATTCTCTCGAGCGTGCCACCAATAGCATCACAGGGACCTTTTTCATGGGACAATGCAAAAAATGTAATTCTGCTGTTAATGCATGCTTTGACTGGAATCTACATAGACTAGCAAAGTTCTTCTTATTGTTGTATTGTGATGCTGCACCATCAGAGATAAATTTTTTTTGGAAAAGTTCGTTAATTTTTTCATTAAATCTATCATTATTGAGGTGAACAACTGTATCGTGAGTCATTACTTCTGATATGGTAATGCAGCTAACATTTGCAAGTTTATTATCTTTCTTTTAGCCAATTTCCTTGAGCATTTAATCAAAATTTCATCAAATCAATTTTATTTTTAAATCGACTTTGAATTTTTTTAAATGATTTTTTTTAATGTCGGGCTCATTTTGTTTTTTTTAATATTTTTTTCTTAAAACTTGACTTATTTTGTGATAATCACCCATACAACACTATTTTGTAGGAGTAGTTATTTTTTTATTAAGTACACTTAAAAAAAAAAACGATAGAAAAAAAAGTTTAGCCCTTTTCAAAATACAGTCTTGAATTTTGTTTAAGAAAGTAAGAAACAATGTGGATTATATAGTCGTGGTCACACCCAGAAAGTTTCGATGTTATCTGAGAGGGTGCTGCCAACTCTGAATACGATTTGGTGCGAAAACCGTCCAAAGAAAAAAATATTGAAATAAAATTACACTCTTAAGGATTCCCACAATGTTGTTCTGAACATTTTCCTCAATATAAATGGTGCATTTGATGAAAACTGTTTTTTTGACAGAAGCTCGTATATCTCTCAAGTATCATACTTTCGGCCTCCTCCTATTATTGAACACTGCAAGTAAATTGAGATTGCGAACTGCACAAACTCCCATCAGAAATCCCCTTACGAATCAAACACTGTGCAACTTTCGCAATGTTATTGAACTCGCAAAGGCGCCACCAAGCGGGCCAATTTGCCCGAGTACATTACAGCCAAAGTTTAATGAGCTCCTTTAGCCCCATTAACGACGTGCTAAATAGCACTGAAATTGGACGTGTCAGACAAGAGCAAATGGGTCACTGCTCAGCTACTGAGCCGTCTTTTCAAACGACTTCGAAAGGAGCGCAGGGATTTGTTTTCGTGATCCAAATCGGATCGATCAAGGCTATCAAAAGTTCATTACTACCGATTGGGAGACTGGCTCACTGACTAGCGAACGATGCGGGTGGAGATTTTTATCTGCTTACCCCTCCCGACCAGCGCTGGCTTACAAGATATTGTTTGTTTTTCGCTTACAGGTACAAACTAATGATATTATCTCACCCCTACAGAAGGTAGATCGGCTGGTGGAAAATCAGCCTTCTTGAACTCGCGATCTTGTACTCGTCGGCTACCATGTACCTGGTGGCTCTAGGCAATGTTCCAAATTTCCCTTTCGTTCACGATTGCTCATTTGAATATGCCTATGTATGTAGGATCGTGTGTTTTTCGCTTGTTGTTTCGAGCTTACAGCTTCTGAATCGATGACTAATTTCATTTTTTGCAACGTTCTTCATTCTGTTCGAAGAAATTATCATAAATTACGATTCCATGCACTGCAGTCAGATGCATATTGAAAAGGCCCCCATGCTGAGGGATTGGCGTTAGAATTTTCCGAATCTATGGATGTAAAATCGCTTTGGAGTGGTGTTGAACAAAAGACCTTCCTTCCACCGCCAACCGATCGTTGAACTTCAGCATCTGTGGATGCTGAAAAACAATTGATTTTGACACGTATATCGTGATCTTCGGTCGCTAACGTTAAGGAACGTAAGTCGTGGCTCTAGTTTCAGCGCAGAATCACCGTAAATCAATATTTTTTACACCTGCTGTAGCTCCTACAGCACTTAATAATTGCATATTCAATGCCTAAATCAAAATATGCATAGGTTTTGATCAATTTATGCTTATAGAAATACATTCAGTGGATTAAAACTGGAGCCCGCAGTTAGTCATCCAGCCAGCAATTGTTAAGCACAATGTGGATTAGCATTGCAAGTTAGTGACGCCTTTCGTGGCAGTAAACACATGGAGTTGTGGCAGGCGATAGACAAGTCAATCATCGTCGGACACGCACGTGAGATGTTGGGTTGGAGCTTGTGTGTTGGTGGCTCACTGTGGATACAGCTGCTGGGCTCAGTTTGCTTTGGAGAGGTTTATGGCATATGCCTGTCGTATTTGTATGCAAACGCAAAAATAATCTAATAATTGCTAGGTATGCACTTTATTTAGGGAAATTTGCTGGAACTAATCGCGCATGCAGGTTATTTATGTCTGTTTAAGTATTTCAATATTAGATTATATACCGTGTGATAAACATCCACTGCAGTACACTGGTGTTCTGGCGTAAAGTCTTGATAGATCGTTAATTTGGGTGACTTTTTAAGTAAAATTTATAGGATTTGCACAGTTTGTCACATACTGGTGCAATAAAGTCAGCATTCTGTGCGTTTGTTTTAAATTGATAACCAATTCTATTATCCGTTTATCATTCTTTGGTCACAGAATATGCTAATATTGTCTAAACAACTTATTGGGTTATCATTTAAAAAAAATCCAGTTTATTCTATATAACTCTATACAAAGTTGTGGATAAATCCAGCAAAATGTGAATGTAAGATTTATTTATGAATAAATTTATGACAAACACACAGTTTTTAACCTGCATTTTTATTGATTATCCAGACAATTTAGAATTTTCAAACTGTTGGGGAGGGTTTCAGGAAAGCCTTCTAACTTGCATCCTCAGAAATGGAATATATTGTCGAAGAGCTCTTAAAGCTCTAGTTTTCATGACTTGCATATCATGAAACCAGAAACTGTATTCCTTCATGAAATTATGACTATGAATCATGAAATCAAGAATCATGGCCGAAATGACCAATATCATGATTCAACGCAACCATTTTCATGAACCAGAAATCATGACCACTGCACTATGGTCCAGATCACGAATTTACGAGGAAACATGCTTCCAGCGCCTAAACTTAAAATTTTACAGCAAAGTGATGTTTTACAACATGGTTTGTATCATCAAGGCCCATTTTTTGATGTTTATTAAAATTAGGGTGGTCCTCATTTTCATGGAAATACAAAAACTAACTTTTTTGTTTGCAGAAATAGACGTTTACACTTTTTAGCAAAGTTGTAGCGCAAACAATTTCATGGCATTTTCATTTATATTTTTTTTGTAGCCGAAAAATTAACCGATTTAGAGCAATTTTCCCTCATCAACTTAGGGTGTACCTTAAAAAATGGGTTTTTTGCCCTTCCTTTTTTATTTAAATTCCCACCGTTGAGTTATGTTGGGACGAGTTTTATTGATTTTAAAGACACTTATTATGTTACACAAACTTTGCCGCTAGCTTCAATCAATCAATAGTTATTGAAGTTTTTCTAAAAAAAAATACGCCCTTTTCAAATGTTGATTTTTATGATTGGGGCAAACACAAAAAAAAAATTAACAGGTCATTTGAAAGGCCAATTTATATTGTTTAACATATGTGAAAACTAGAAATACGTTATTTCTGTATTTTGAGAAAATTACATTTGAATCTGGGATGGTTTCAGAAGAAAAACTTCAATAACTATTGATTGGTTGAAGCTAGCGACAAAGTTAATAAATCAAAACACGCGCCTTCAAAAATTCTACAACTCGTTTGAACCTAACTTAACGATGAAAATTTAAATAAAAAAGT
Source organism: Aedes japonicus (assembly GCA_034211315.2). Lineage (NCBI taxonomy): Eukaryota > Metazoa > Arthropoda > Insecta > Diptera > Culicidae > Aedes > Aedes japonicus. The sequence goes on from JASCZW010003096.1 coordinate 91,631, forward strand.
TAGGACAGGAGTTTTTTTTTGTGGTACACCCTAAGATGAGGAGGGAAAAGTTGCTCTAAATCGGTCAATTTTCAAGCTACAAAAAAATTTCTGAACAAAAATTCCATGAAATTTTTTGCACTACAACTGTAGTAGTTTAGTAGTTTCATCTCCGCTCCAATAGGTAAATGGATTGTCAAAAAATCCTCGACAACTTATACGACGTATTTTATCCTTATCCTGAGTCCGCTCAAGTACCGGTAAGGGAGAAAAATGGATGATCAAGAATAAAGAACAGTCGAGTTCACATCTTTTCGATTTCGTTCTTTGCAGTTGTTGGCTCAATAGTAGAAATTGGTCACCCTATACAATTATCTGCAGTCACAACCAACCCGTTTCCATAGCCTATTGTAACACATCACACATCACACACAAGCAATAGCCAGAAACTCACTCTCACTACATCTCTCATCCAGCATCTCGTACCGATCACTGTCGGTGATGTGATCAGCAATAGATAGTAGCAAATAAACCGTGCGCGCAGACGGTTATTCTGACCGTCCGTTCCGAAAAGAGAATAAATTAAACTTGGTCCGAACAGTCTTTTTGTTTACCTGTACAATAAAGTGTTTTGTTATACCTGTAGGTCGCGTGTGTTCAGTAAAGTACCGAAATCCGCAGTCCGTCTAGTGATAGTCCGCTCAGTGTTGAACAGCAGTCACCACGGACAAACCGCAAAAAAAACGGTACCCGGAGCTTATAGTATTTTCACTCATTGGGAAAATTGATGTCTGTCGCAGTTGTTTCAAGTGATAAACCTCTACAGTCTTCAGCAAATATGGGGTTAAACCAATAAATTTAGGTTTAATTGAAAATTTCACCTCTAGAGACGCTTACTTTCAAGCTACTATAAATAAGTGCAGTGACGCTTTGGGCCTCACCAGTTAGGACACACCCGTTTTCAGTAAACTAGCCCCACTGTTAAATTCCTTCCTAAAGGTGGTCATATATGTTCGGAATTCGTCCAGTGCCTGGCGCTAGTGTGCATACAACCTTCTAATTTGTTGCTGCTATATCTCTAGGTCCTTACTAGTTAGGACGATGCTTTCTTCAGCAAACTTATGCTAGTGACGAAGTTCTTACAGATGGTAGTCACATAAAATCGGAATTAATTCAATACGTGGCGCTAGTACATAAATAAGCTTCCAGATTAATAATGCTACAGGCTGCGGCAGAAAATAATGCGAAAATTTGTTCTTTATCTTTCAAATTTCATTTTCAACTAATTCAAGCAATAATATCAGCATTTTCTAGTGCAGTTATCTTTATAAAGTCCTTTTAAACAAATTTATTCAATGTGTCCTCCATTTTTATTAATAACAACCTCGAGCTGACGCCGGAAGCCAGAGCATGCCTTTCGGACTAGTCCTCAGACATTGACTGCCATGTGCCATATGGTTGACTTCAGTGTTTTCACATTAGGGTGTGATGTTTTGCAGGCTCATGCTTCAACATATGCCCAAATTGAATAATCCAGTGGATTAAGATCTGGACTGCTAGGGGGCCACAAATCCTTCGGCCAAAACTTCATGTTATCGTTCAACCATTGTTGGGTTTGATTGGACAAGTGACACGGCGCTCCATCCTGCTGTAGGACAACGTTTTGGTCCTCGGGTAAGTTAGTCTTCACCCAGGGAAGCACTTGGTCCTTTAAAATACCGATACACACTTCGGTATTGATTTTAACTCCAGCATCAATGAAAACAGGCGGCATTTTCAAACCGTTGGACGCCACCAAGCCAAACATCATGACACCAGCCGGATGTTTGATTTGAAATTTGAATTTCACTTTTTCCGGAACGTTCTCCATTTTCTGCGGTGACATGAACCGGTCCTTGCGGCATCGATACAGAAAAGCTTTTCGTCGGAGAACAGGATTATCATTTCTGCCTTCTTCAACAAGGAAAGCAATCTCTTGGAACGAGTCACTCGTAGTTCCTTGACCCGGTCCGTAATCAAGTGGCGTTTCACTCTGGCTCTGGAAGCGCGGACGACCACTTCCCGGCTTCCGCTGCTTAGGACCATCCTGCAGAGACTTTTTTATTCGGTAAACTTTGCCAAATGGCACCCTACCACCGTGGCAATCTCTTTCGGCTTCTTCTGGGCGAGCAACAAACTGGTGATCACTTCTTTCGCGAACATCCTGACGAATTTGCAATTAAACAATTAGAATGTTTGGATGCAGCCCTGGAACGTAAACATAAACAAATACACTTTTGACAGAAATTAGTCACTAGCTATACAAATTAACCCAATACTCAAGTTTGAACATTTTCGCATTATTTTCTGCCGCACCATGTAAATAATAACTTCTCTTCTGATGCATCTTTGAAATTGATATAAATAAATAACAAAAAATGAGTGAAAGATTGAAAGACTTATTCTTCGACTGTCAGTTATGTCAGTTAAATTGATGTAGGTCCTGAATTATTGTGTGGTGTAACATTTAAATTACATTTTGAAAAATGTCAACACTACTGTAAACTGTTGAGTTTGGTTGCCGACTAGGTCATATCCGGTTGGCTTCTGTGATGCGCAATTTAGCTCGACTTGACTTCTATAATTGGCGCCATAATCAGAGGTGATTGTCTCACCAGTTTGAAGAAAATCTATCAATAAAATTCTTTCTGCATCCCAAAAAACTGACACTAACACCTTCTTGGCCGATTTATGCACCCAAAAATTGAAATTGTAGCAAAAAATGCAAAATTGCAATTTTGCAGTTTTTGCAATCATATCTTGAGAAATCCGCATGATTCTGAAAAGGCAAATTTGCCCATCATGTTCCACAAAGCTTTTTATGGTATATACAAAGCCATGCAAGTGTGTGCAAGTGGTTATCGCTGTATGCCTAGTGCCTCGACAATCGCAGCAACCGTTGGGTTTTTGTTCAACCGTCAACAACTTCTCAATATGGGTGAGACAATGGCACAGAACGCCGCTACGCCATATTCCACTGTTGCTATTCCGCTGTCGCGTTCTATTTTTATCTGCACTCGTCATCACACTCCTATCACCCTCTCATCAAGTCACCATGCGGTTTTGAAATAAACGAAGCCATGTAAGTGTGTGCGACCGAAATTTGCTTCATTGTTGTAACGTTGAGTGCCTCAAAAACCGAAGAAACTGTAGGACTTTTATTCCATTCATCTCAACTTGTTGTGGTGACTGGATGGTTACAATGAAGAGCCGTCATGCTGACGGTCGCGGTTCGACTTCGGTAGCGGATAGAAATCTTTTTTTTGTGCGCCATTGAATTTACTACTACTAATCAACTGTACAACATCACGCACACATTGAATTTTTCTAATCGAATTGATGTGTTGCTTTTTTGCCCACAACCAATGTTGCTTTCTTTCTCCAAGTTGCGATCCATTACGAGAAATGAAACCAAATCATGCGAAATTGCATTACAATCTTGCTTTTTTATTTTGGGTGTGGACACGAACTCGCTTCGGAACTAAAATGCTTAGTTCACACAACTCCTTAGCCTCTTATTTTGATTCAAGATCATGGTAGTAGACCATGTGTAGAGAAAAATATGACACAAGTTTTTGCTGAACTAAGTGTATAAGTATATTTTTTTGTTCAAAAGTTAGAGGAAGTTTTAACGAAAAAAATGGCCGATTTCAAGCAGTCCCCGCTTGTGTTCCCCAGAAGTACCCGGGCTCATTTATATAGCATTATGTTCTTTAATACCCATTAATACAAGAATTTGATGATTTTTTGGCCTATTCTCGCCTAAACAATCATAAGGGCGAAAAGAAAAAACGCATTTTTTTTAGCTAAAATTACTCGTAACTTTTGAATCACAAGCAGTATTAATAAACTTTGTTCAGCAAAAATGTGCGCTATATTGGTTTATATATTTTGATTAACGATTACTTTATCCTAAAATGAGAAACAAAAAAGTTATAATGAAAAAACTCGTTTTTAATAGACACCCTGATATAAAGCAGAAAAAATAGCTCTATCATGGTCGAATGAAGAGATAGAAAAATGGTGTCTGAAACAAAGTTGCTTGAAATTATATTTCCTACAAACTTGCTTTGGACATCACCCTTCTATTGTGTTTCGTTCAAAAGTTAGTAACAGCGCCGACCTAGCGGTAAAGTTTGGAACAACCAAACTATCACCACAAGATGGACAACTTGTTCAGATACAACTTTGTAGAAGACACCATGATTCGGCAACGTAACCCTTAGAAGTTATTAATTTCGCCCTGAAAAAAGGCTTTTCCGACCACCGTGCGATGGCTCGACACTGGTTTGGCCGGATTTGGCATCTTGCCACTATGCCCGGCCCGTCTTAGACTGGTACATAGATAATAATGTAGTTTTTGTACGAAAAGACGTCAACCCTCCAAACACTCCGGAACTCATGAAGGCAAAGCTCGTTAAAACTCCAAAACTGATAAAAAAATGAACTTGAACTAAAGAAGGTGTGGTTAAAAGTAAGTAAGCAAATCGGCCCTATCATTGCCCAAAATTTGATGAAAGGGGTCAAGGCATAGGTGCGGGCATTTGGGTTGGGAGAAGAGGTTCAATAAACCAATGATGTCAAAACCATTTAGTAGTACTTAATTTCCAGAAAGTTTGAAAAGAATCGGGCTCAAGGAAATTTTTTGGTGACCTATTTTGTGTGTCCAAATTTCATCGAATACAGTCTTTATGTAACATTTCTTGGAAAACCTTTATTAGGGTTGTTTCAACCGCTGCGCGACTCTGTGAACAAAGATATGGCTGATTTCACCCCAGTTTAACCCATCTAGTTGAATTATTAATCTTATTTCAGTTATCTTTAGTCGAAGTAGCTAAAGAATGACTAGAGCAGTAGTGAAAATAATGATGGCAATAAAGACAGTAGCGATGATAACAGAAGTAATTAATAGGTACCTATTAATGATAATTATAAAGGGGAATAGGGGTGAAATCAGCCATACCTTCGTTCACAGAGCCGTGCAGTGGTTGAAAAAACCTTTTTTCGATTTTCCAAGATATTTCACATTGGACTTGTCCTATTTTGTTGATCTTGAGCGACTCCGAGCAAAGATATCTATAACGTATTGAATATTACAAGGGGAAATGGGGTAAAATTAGCCATATCTTTGTTCACAGAGCCGTGCGGTAGATGAAACAATTGCCATTAGATTTTTAATTTTTTTTTATATAGGACTAGTTTTATTTGAGTGATCTTGAGCCACTAGGAGCAAAGATATCTATAAACTATTGAAGAATACAAGGGGAAGTGGGGTAAAACCAGCCATATCTTTGTTCACAGAGCCGTTCGGTAGTTGAAACAGCTTCTATTCGATTTTCCTGGAAATTTCACATAAGATTAGCACTATTTTTTTTATCTTGAGCCTCTCCGTGCAAAGATGTCTATAAATTTTGCAAGAATATAAGGAGAAGTGGGGTAAAATCAGCTTTATAACTCCACGACCATACCCGTGCAGTGATTGAAACCGGTTCCATTCAATTCCCCAGACAATTTCCAAATTGTGTTGTGCTCCAAAATCGATTTTTCAAATACAATTAAAAAGAAGGCTTATTTTATTACCATCGCTAAAAGCTGTTAGCTGATTCAGATGCAGAGAATGAAGCTGTCACGGAAAAAGGTAAACTTAAATAAATTGTTGTTCAGATTGAGTTCTAGATGAATCAATCTGAGACTTTAAGCTTCAGATAAGATTACAGGATCGAGTATAATCATAACATAACCCATCTCGTTTATATGGCACAGTGGCAAGTATCCCTATTTTAAAGAGGAAGACTCAAGTTTTACATTAGGTAGTAAGTATTTATGAAAAATATAATTTATTTGAGAAAAATCATCAAATTGAACTCAATCATCATTTCACCACACAGCACTCTAAAATTAAATTTGCGGCAGGTTTAGAGAAGACCAAAAATGACGAATGTAAATGACTTTTTTTTGGGTCTGTTGAGTTCGTTTGAGATATTGTATGTCAACTAAGTTCGGGTAATTATTCAAAAAGTAAGCTCCATAGATTTCTTACTATAATCCTTCGATTTGCTGGTTAAGCCAAAAACACCCTTATATCAGAATTTTTGGTTTCTTTGGAAGTTTATTGATTCATTATTCTCACACATTTCCGAGCATCAAAAGCAGGTAAGTCATATAATTATAAGCAAGGCCATTATTTTAGATACACTTTACAAATGTAAATGCATCACTTCAATCAAAATCTTCATAGATAGTCTTAACGCGTTCCTTCGTATTCCGCTAGTAAACATAACAGTAGACTTCAACCAACCGGAAAGGACTTTCTCACTAACTCAGGCTGACTCACTCGAGCCATTTTACCATCGCCATTTGCCATCGGAACCGCATCGATTGCATCAGGTTACCAAACCATTAGCTCATCCGCCACAAAGTAGTCGCTCCCTCACCCTTCTTGATTTGAATATATATTTATCACCGGTTTCTGGAACGGTAATGTTTACACAATTGTGTTTACCCATCGGTGATGAAGAATACAAATCGGTTTTAAAAGGGGAAACCAAGATCCTTCAACCTTACCACTAGACGTCACAAACAGAAGAGTCTCTTGTTATCACACTCTTGGCATCATAAAAAAACGCTTCTATTTAACCACCTTGCGTCTTTTGCGCATTGGCTCGACTGATTTCGTGCAACAAAAGTAACCATGCGTGTGGTTCAAAATCATTGCACTAGGGAAAACCACAGATCGGTTCGAATACGTGGAAGGAGGTGACTTTCTTATCACCTTACCATGTTTGATCAAGATTCCTGCAACTCCCCAGGGAACTAATGCACGTATCGAAGTTTTTGGCACTTCGTCATGCAGTAATCAAAGCACATGCGATTCTCGCCACAAAGATCACAATTTAGTGAATATCGCATTCTAATCTCACTTCAAAATATCTTCTAATGACTGGGCTGGCTCTTGCCCAGCGGTGTTCCACACCTTGCAGTCCAAGGAACGCAATCTCATCTCTGTATTCTGTTCCTACCTGCGAGAATTTTGCCTACACCAGCACGAATCTCTTGACCAAAGGAAGGATCGAAATAATTAATAAGGTGGTAAGACAGGAGAAACAAAGAAACGAACAAAAACTTATCTCATCTAATCTCATCACCGTTTAAGGCTCTGTTTACCTCAAATTAGGATTTGTTTTACAAAACTATTTGGCATTTTATCCTCATTCCTTCCTTCTGCTCTCCTTGCCAACCACGGGCTAATATTCTGGGACGTCCCGCAGATTGATTGGCGCCACTTGAAACCATCGGAGAGTCTTGTCTGCACCATTGCTGGGGACGCACCTCCGGGCAATAACATTATAATTTGCCACACGCCGAGGATGACTTTCCAAAATATCACTGGCTGCTTCAGCAGTCCACCGCTGACATATTGCATCACATGGGCGTTGTTTTCAGACAACCAATTCTTTATGCGTTAGTTAGCGATAGCTGTATCCGATATTTGGCGGGATGCAAGCTCAAGGAATCGTCGAGTCATGAGGAAGATTGATTGGTGGCTGGGTGGAATGGCAATTGGAATATTAATTCGATTAATGAGTTTTGATATCACAATGTATGTTGTTTTTTTTCTACTTTTTTAAATTAAAATTAAGTTCCAGCTTATTCGATATATGATCAATACATATGCTCAATCATAACCCTGATGCTAAATCTTTGAACACTACTGATCTGGAATTTAGTGCCAAAGCTTAATTGTTATGATGGAGGTTATTATTACATTTTGATAAGTTGGACCGAATGGACCGAACGCTTTGACTGTTTAATTCGAAATGCGGTATAAATAGGCTGATGGTTTACAACTTGGTGGCAGACATTCAATACAATGTTTCTATAGGTATTTAACGTTTGCTTTAAAAACAAAATGGACAAAAATTGCTGATTTTTCATGGTTTTACCTTCACCCGCACTGACAAAACTACCCATGCAGCATTAATCATAGTAACCCATGAGTCAGCAGACAACATTTGACAGCTCTATCAGTGCACAACCAGAACGACACAACTTACAATGTTGACATTATTTTGACAGCTGAGCTTGCTGAGATGTTGTCTACGTGAAAATGTGGTTCTTGTCATAGGCCTGGTCGAACTCTAACCGTGATGGCAAAAACAGTGAAGCAACTCCGTTCAGAAGTGTGCGCGTTCACAAAACGTCACCCCGCCGCGTAGTAAACGGACATCGTGCGGCACTTTGTGGACGCCGGATACGTCCGTTCCGGAATCTACAAAATCTTGGCACTATTAGACAACAACTAGAGCATCGAAAGAAAGCCCGGTTCCGGACGGCCGACGACCCTTAGTGACAAGAAGCTCCAAAGGGTGCTGAAGTGAAAGACCGAGCGAAAAGTGGCTACAACACTGCGTGTGCTTAGCCGGGAGGTCGAACAGTGAAAAAGTACCTGGCGAACATGAACATACATGTCAGGAAGCGGAAGTCGCGTCTACTGGTTTTGGAACTGCAGGCAATAACGCAGCGGCAGCGGCTGAATAAGATAGTCAAATCGATTTAACACGAGAACTATCTCACCCTAGATGGCAACGACTGGCAGGGCCCTTCATATTTTTGATCCCCCACGAAGGAAGTGTGCTCCGAGGTGAAGTTCATTTAATATACCAAGTGCTCCAAGAAGGTGCTGCTGTGACTGACAATCAGCAAGAAGGGGATGTCAAAGCCGCCCTTCTTTCGCTCCGGACTGGCCGTGAACGGGGAATCTTATACTTAGTACGAAATGCTTGCCGGAAGTTGCGTCGTTCGTCAAGAATTACCATGACCGCTGTTCTGGCCGGATCTGGCGTCGGCCCATTACAAGAAGCGATCGTTGGAGCAAATGGAGCGGCTGAATATCGATGTGGTACCCAATTTGGCGAACCCGCTGAACGTCCGTCAGCTGCGTCTCATCGAGGATTTCTGGGCCAACCTGGAGTAAGATCTACTCCAACCATTTTGTCGCGAAAATTGAGGAGGAATTGATAAATGAAGCGAAGAACGAACTCAAAAACATGCCTACACGCATGTTTTCGTCCGCCTTGGTGAATGTTCCGGCTAACTGCCGGAAGGCCGCTCGCAAGGGCATAGAACTTGTTTGCAAGTAAGCACAAATAATAACCATCCATGGAAAATTTTTCAAAAGCAATTATTTATTTTAGTTTTTTTTTATCACCATCCGAAAAAGTCATTTTTTTTAATGCAAACGTTATCGACTCCAGCTTTCGAAAAGTTGACGGCCTTTCGAAGAAGATGAAATAACTGGCACAAGCGTTCACTGATTGCATTTGGTTGCGATCCTGTATCCAACAGGGCACGGGCAATATGTTCTTGACCGTATATGTCGACGACAGTTAGCATCACAGTTGTCAACAGGACGGTGGCGTTGGGTGACTTGACCGTAGAAACGTTTTTGGATGGCGGAATTGCTGCTACCGCTGTTACCACACGAGATGAGCTGGGCGAGTGTTGGTCAGAACTGGCTTCAAGAGCTACTTTTTCCACCTCAATCGGCCCAGGGTGGATCATGACGTGATGCCGTTTCGAGCAGTGTTTAAAGTTGTACTTTGAGCGATAGTTGCGGGCAAAATGACCACTGTGCAAACAGTTGCTGCAAAGCTTCTTGGCAGCATTTCAAAGCCACCCGGAGATAATGAAATATTTGGTCGTGGGATATCTCCGTCGGCGAGTGGATCATCGACACGAAGGTATCATGGAACGTCAACCAGTTGTTTTAATATCCGTCGAACTCTGGCATTGATATTGTCGGCAACTTCCCATCGGCGAGAGGGGATGGTAGTACAACATCAACTGCGGGAACAATCGGTGCTGGTAACTTTGATGCCAATCATGCCCTGCCTTGAATGCATCACTGTGGTGCAATTCTTTGTATTCTTCTTGAACGATTTCAAAAGAAGCTCACACCTTCTCCAGATGATCTAATCGATGTGACAATTCACCTTGTTGCTGTTCGGGATCGTAGTTGGCGAGAAACTGGTCTACCCAAGTAGCATACTACGATCATAGTTAGTTGTTGTAACTTGATTATGACTTAGCAAGTCATATTAATGTTATCTCAACTGAATGGCAACAAGTGTGCTACTAGGGTAGCCGCTTAAGCGCTTCGATGACGTTCTTTTGCTTTGCCTCATTCGCCTTCATTCGCTTCTCATCCGGCATTTTCACAGCGCACTTAATGCGGTAAGGCTGAAATGGTTAAAAATACCCACGAAGTACCGAAAAACGGGGGATAGAGTGATTGGAAAGGTACCCATCTCAGGAGGCCTTGTATTGAGTAAAGAATGACAGGAACCAGCAGCAAATTCCAACGGACTCGTTGGAGAACTCTCACAGCAGGAAAGTTGAGGTTACGTCACGTAAGTGGTAGTCGGGAACGGGAAAACCAGGAATACATGATGTAGAAGGAGATTTTCGCTCATCACCATGAGGCACCAAGAGTGAACAACAATGTTTTTGGCTAGAATGAAAGATGTGAAGAGAAAGTGTTGAAAGTTCCGTCAGAGTGCGGCAGGTAGGAAAATTAACAGATGTTTTTGAAAATTGAGCGAAAGGGCATGTATCCAATGGTACTCGAACCATGGACGTCAATCTTTGCCTCCTGTCAACCTTTCATTCTATCCAAAAACATTGTTGTTCACTCTTGGTGCCTCATGGTGATGAGCGAACATCTCCTTCTACATCATAATCGTTACTCCTCGCACGGAGAATACATAACATAACAATTAATGCAGGGATACATGTTCATTGAATGAAACTCACTGATGCGAAATTATTATTCGTCATCCATATTGCAGATTATGCATCCAATTAGACCACCGACAGAACTTGGATATAGAGATATATTAGCTTAGTGTTGTTTGCTGAATAAATAAGAGTATTTTCCTAGGAAATTGATGAGGAGGAGTCGAAAAAACCTGACGTCTAGGATCAAGGTTCTTGGTGGCAGTAAAATGAAGTGGAATTTTTTAAAAGATTGAAAGTATAAAGTTACGGTCGTTCGGAGTCGATTGGTGATATTTTTCAGTTCGGTCGCAACGTAATAGCAGTGGAAAAAGTGAAAAGTAAAAAGTGTCCATTCTTGGGTCTGCTGTCTAGTCGTTCAAAATGAACGGCATGAATGGCTGCTGCTGCTTGCATCGAACCTGAGGTGATTGCTTCGGTTGAGGAAGAATATTGGCGACGGAAAATCTGAGTAGAAATAATGTTCCAATATCTAGAACTAGATTTTAGAGGAAAATACCAAACCGTGCCAAAGTGAATTTTGATTCGGTGTGCAGGCTTAGTTTGTGAATTAATTGGTGCAAGAAGAGTGTATTAGACACAGAAGTCATGTCACTGCCGGAACGTTTCCGACACGTCGGCGACGGCCGGTAGCTGTGGGTCCAGCAGGACTTTGTACTATTCCAAAATAATCATTTACAGATCATTTCATAATTCATGTCATAAATCACAATAAGGCACTTGTGAGTTGCCAACACTCGCTAGTGCATGTTTAGCGAAATTTCGCAACAGACCTCTTTTCAAATTTATTGCATTCACATGTTTGCATAAGCATGTTATTTCTTCCAAATCATAATATTGAATTGAGCCTTTACCACTTCAAAATAAAAGCTCAAATTACTTACCCACATTAAATGTTCAACAACCAGAAAATTCCACCCGTGCAGAAAAGCTAGGTGTCGCGCGTATTGGTAGTCCGAGTCCATAACACATGTTCAACAAATAGCTTATTCAAAGACGATTGGCTATCGTCTTTACAAAAGTGAATCGAAGCTCCTCCCTAGAACTAATGTAGTTGTGGAGTTAAGATTTTCAATGTAGAGTTAAGTTTGAATGTAATGGGAAAGGTTGTCAAGAAATCAATCGAAGTTGTACTCTGAGACGAGTGAACAAGTGTTCTGACCTAATGAGAAACTCCCGTCCGTTTTATGGCGACCGTGACAGGCCGAGATCTAAGACATCGAGAAGAGCTGATTTGCAAAGCCACAAATAATTTATTTCTATCAAATTTTGAAGACAATATCTTGTATCCAGTTTTATTTTGGCTGTTTTGTTTTGTTTTGTTTTGGAGTGGCCCCTTACTTTTGGCGGAAAGTGCTACATACTTTCAGCGTATCGTTAACCAAAACGAGCCCGGCTGCTAATCTTTCCCCAACTATCCAACATCCCAGTGATTTCTCGCGGAAGTGCAGAGGATTTCTCGGCTTCCTCCATAGCGAGTATCATGTCAACACGTTCCTTTCCATTCCCTACTTGACCAGCATTCGGGCACGGCCGGCGCCAGTGTTGCTTTATAATGGGTCACCAGTTTTTACACATTGAAGATGTTTGTTAGTCCCAAACATCATCTGTTGGTTCATTGTGTAAATACAGCTGATCTGGCAATAACGGAATTGCATCCGTGGGCGGTCAATCATGCTCGGGAACGGGAAAAACCAGGGCAATTCCTAGCCGCGGCACCAAGTTGTATACCATCAGCCTATTTACAGTATTTGACAAAACATTTGAAACCAGTCAATCCTAATCAAACTCTACATTGAAGGTTTGTAAAAGTCAATTGGGAGAAACATGGTTTTGTAGAAACAGCAAAAATCATTATTCATGCATGACAATTCATGAAAAAAAGTCAATGTTTTCTTCCTGGACAAACCAAGTGCTATTTCGCGTGTTGTTTACCAAATTCAAATTGGCTTTCAATATTTCGTAGCAAATGTATTTTCAACTACGGCTTAGTATCTGCGAGGCGTAGACTCGATCAGATGGTCAATGAAGTTATGTGGAATTGCTGCTCAAGCCTTTTGGATTTGTGGAAACAACTGCTCCTTATTTCGAACACCTTCACGATCAATTTGCTGATTCACGATCTCCCACAGGTTCTCGATAGGGTTCAGATCCGGAGATTGGGGCGGCCAGTCCATCACCATTATTTGGTTATCCTTGGGTCGTTATCTTGTTGGAATATACATTTTTATGGCATATTTCATTCAGCATAAGGCAGCATAACATCTTTTAGGATGTTATTGTACATGAAACGGTCCATGATTCCATCGATTCGATGAATTGGACAAAGGCCGTTCACATAAAAACATCCCTAGACCATCAAATTGCCTTCGCCATGCTTCTCCGTCTTTTGGCAGTACGGTGAATCTAAGCGTTTTCTAGTCGGTCGACGTACACGGCAAATCCCGTCGCTTCCGAAGATGTTGAACTTCGACTCATCACTGAACAGAACCGTCCGCCATTTCTGCACATCCCAGGCAATATGAAATTAAGAACAGCCTAAGTAACAATTTTGGTTTTATAAGGGTTCTGAAGAGCATTAATTAGACTTCAAGAATGCTATAAAACCATGATAAAACCAGCAATGTTTCTTGGGAGGAGTCATTTCTTCTGGTACCTAAGTGAAAGCAGAGGTTCCTTCACAGGGCGTCGATAGAATAATCCGGCTTCAACGGCATGTCGTCTGATTGTCCGGTCCGATACAGATAACAGTAAATCCGTTTGCACCTTGAAGGAAGATTTGGAAGGATCCTTCTTAATGCATCTGACAATCATAGAGTTCTCTCGTGATGTGGTGGACTGTGGTCATCCAACTTTATTGTCCACAGAAATCTTCCCGGTTGAACGAAATTTTGAGCACAGTCTTGAAACGGTCCATTTTTTCACCTGATATATGTCACAAATCGTTTTTTGTGACATTCCGCTCTTTTTTGTTCTTTCGTTGTCAATCCAAGGCTGTCAGGAGCCATTTTGGTGTCTAATAATAAGGAAAACATGAGTAATGACCTTTCTTAATGTTTATCATGCAATATTTACCTTGTTATGACACAATAACGCAAGTAAGAACATTTTTGTCAACAAACGAAACCTTTTCCACCTTTTAAATACTTCTAGAGGAATAAATCCAAGAAAGCGAGAAGTTGCACTTGTTGTGGCAGGCGCAAAATGGCTCTTGTCAACAAAACACTGCCGGTGAACTGTCAGTTGACAGCTGATTGCTGCAATAATCATGTAGCAAACATCTAGACTCCTGAACCGTCAACTGCAGTAACTTGCTCGATGTCGATTTCGAAACATTGAAGTTTACTGATGCTTTTTATGAATGCTCGATTAAAGTTGCACATGTTTTGTCCAATACTGTATACCGCAATCCAAATTGAACAGTGAAAGCATTAGTTTTTTTTCGCGGGTTGCCCGTAAAGTTTCCTTCGTCCGTCCGCTTGTCCAGTGAGTACCTGATCATTTGATGCTGCAAAAAAAAAAAAAAGATTATTCTTAGGACAAGTTGAAGCTTGGCACGTTTAAAATACGGTATGTCTAAACGTAACGCTATCATTTTCAAAAAAAGAATAGATTATATGAAATGCCAGTATAGAAAAAAAAACATTTCATAACGGAGGAAAATTGGAAATGCTAAATAATTAGCTCCCTCATCGCTTCGACACAGCTCGTTTCGATAGTACTATTATCAAATGGTGTTCATTCATCTCCAGCGCATCTACCCCAGAAAATGTTCGCTCAGAATGATGATCCCCTTTCCCCGAGAACCAACCAAGTAAAAACATTCGCCAAAGAAAACAAATACAGCACGTGCAGGATCATCTTACCAGCAGCCGTTCGCCACACGAAGATCCCAAATGTCATCCCTGATCACCCTCGCGCTGCCCGCCTCCACTGATCCTCGCAGCCAATAGGTCACGGTCTTTGATGCGCAGGGATTTCCCGTTCTTCAGGCAGTCAAAGCCGATCAGATGACGACAAGCGTGCCTTGAAATGTGTCGATAATTGTGCACACAAAAGCCAACAAAACTACCGACCGGCGAAGCGTAACACACATATCCACCCCCTGCACCGTCCTTGTTGCCCTCGCTGACTGCCAGAACAATCATAAAAAGCATAACGAACGACACACGCAAGACAGGATCAACCTGAATCCCTAGTCTGGATGCCTACGGTTTTGGCACCTTCCCCGGAGACACACACATTACGTCACACGTACATTCTCCGATTGATCTTGCCTGTTCAGCATCTCTGTGCCACATTGATGCTGAAACATTTATTGATACTGGCATTGTGAAGCCCCGAACAAAGATGCACATGCGTTTATAAACTCATTTATTTATTAAAAGCTGAAAAATCACGACCCCTGAATATTGAGAGACATGAATAGAGGAGAATATTTTGCTTTTTTTTCGAGAACATCTGTCCATTTCAATGCTTCGGGACTGATTCTTGCTATCCCGAGGTAGGACCATTCGAAGAAGGTATCTATTTTCATAAATCGAACAAGCAGGGAAGGAAACACAAAAAGGGAAAATCATTCAACGCCGGTAAGGAACATTTCTTGAAATGCACGTGCTCGCAAGCATCAGGAATAACATGAGGACATCCGAGATCAATAAAGTCGATCTTGACTAGCGCACATCTGCCTTCTGGCTGGATGATTTGCTTTTGCGCTATTGTTGAAATCCATTGTCGGTGGGTGATACATAAAATCAACAACCCCAGTAGGGATCGAGTTTTCTTTTCATGCGTTCACTGCAGCAGCAAGATCTTGTCACGAAAAATCACACCACTATTCAATCATATTCGAGAAATACGTTTTTTCCCTCGCATCACATTAACCTCCAAACTTAATTACTAAAGCACGGTTCATGTCGCCTTGCTACCGAC